>JAQFVV010012410.1:4226477-4403144 GCA_028023455.1 Epiperipatus broadwayi | reverse complement strand
AATAATAATAAGGCATTTCATAATTAATATTTAATTACAAAAGAAATAGTATTTTTTTTTTTGGATATTAAATTTTTTACAAAAGTATACATCATAGAAATGCACTGTAATATAATCAACTTTAAATTTTTTGGTAGATTTATTTAATTTTTAGATATCTTGAAACTTCTATTTGCATACACATGTTTTTAAAACATAAATAAAGACATCTTTAAAATGTAAATGCCCTCCAAGTTGTATTTGTGATTGAACTGGCCCTCTTCCATCAGTCACAACTTATGCCTTAATCATCTTCATTTACTATTTATCAATATCAAATTATTACAATTTAATCTGCAAATGGAAAATTTCTTTTACTCACATATTTGACAACACCCTCTTTAGATAAATACTCTAATGATTGTTATTGATCTTTTTTTTTAATTAATAATAATTTAAATACTTGTGAGAGTATCTTAATTTGAAATGTTTTAAGGAAAGATTGGATTCCTAAGACCGTATTCTTGTTTAAATTGTGTAACCCATCTTGTTTCTGTTTAATGCCCTAATTTATAAAAGACACTGTTATGTTCGTATTAATTAAAATTATTGATTATCACCACAAGAAGTTTAGATAAAGAAGAGTTATGCTTCAAATAAGAAATTATTTAAACTTTAATCAAGCTGTAACTGGGCTTGATTTGAAAAAGTTAACATTATATTATGAATTGCGATAAAATAAGTTTGTAGTTAAGCTAACTGGAATGACAAACAATTCTAAACAATTTATAAGAACTGATGATGATAATTGCTCTTCTAAAATTAAAATGATATAAGTTAGAGATGAATGTAAAAATAGAATCAAATCAACATGGTGATGTAAAATGTAAATTTATGATAAAAAAGTATAAATATTGCTCTCCATAGATTATGTTTCTGAGATTATAATATTAATGCTTGCAAATTATGCATTTGATGTTAGCAGAGCATAGTTACTGACTAATACCAACTTCTCATAAACAATCAGAATTATAGATATAATATGACTGCATTAAGAAAGATGAAATTGTTTGCATTCCATGTTTTGGAATGATTGTCATAGTATATATAGATTTCTTCAGCCTATTATAAAACCATCTACTGAAAGATAGCATAATCAATGAATATCTAATGATATAGTGTTGTAATATTCTTAACCCAGACCAATTTCTGATTTTTACCTTTGTTAGTGAACATTAAGATTTAATGTTGCAACTTTATTTATTTAGCAATCACCACTTATTCTCAAACTAATACTCTGAAATTCAGAAAATCTAAGGATGATTAAAATCAGCACAATATCATATAATTTTTTTATTTGTTAAAGCAGTTGTCTTCACCCTACTATTTGCTTGAGTAATCAATGAAAGACCATGTTATATTCTTATTCATAGATCAGTTTCTGGCTTTTGCCTCCATCAGTGATGACTAAATCTGACATCAACTTTGTTTCCAAATATTGTTCAATAGCTCTAGAATATGATGAAGAGACCTGTTTTTGAAAATATTTGATTAAGCATCTGTGATATTGTTTTTGGTATGAATCATTGTTCTAATATATTAAAAAGGTCAAATACTACTTGACTAATGGTTCGGTGAATTTTAAAAATAATAAAATGATTAGGTTTACCAGTTTATCATCTTCAAAAACTCTTTGGGGGTGAGACTTGTGATCCTTTTCATATATAGGTGCAGATTTAATCTATTCATTGACAATTGACATGGATATTTATTTCTTAGTCAAAGTGATGAATACCATAGGTAGATATTAGTCGCATGGACTTTGCTATTTGAGATGTAGAGGCAATTCATTTTGGTGAGCTGGAAGTATTATTTTCTGCATTATCTATATTAGATGTAAAGTTTTTTCTAAAAGATGGTCAGTAGAAGAAATTGTTGTGAATGAAGAATTTTGATAACATTTTGGGAGGATTGTAATTGTTCATAATAATATTCTATGTAGTTGCCCAGTTATTTCCTGCACTTGATAAATATATTGAGTGTAAAAAATAGTCAAATGGCAAGCAAAATGTGTGGTCAAAAAAAAATATAGATTTATGTACTCCACTTCGTGCATTCAGTGTTAACTCGAATCTTCCCTGTTGATTGCGTTGATAATATTGCATCACCATAAAATCTTCTTTATTTTTAAAGTATATTATGTTTAAATTCTATGGTTCAATTGGTTTCAGAACATGTTTTACACAGTACAATAAAAAGAAACAAAAATATCAAATTTTGTACATTTTTAAAATATATATTTTAAAGCATACTACCTGAATGTATGAAAGCTAAATTTTCTGCCTAATGCCAGATTGTGGTAGCTATTTTTTTAAAAGGTACTAGCAACAAATATTTATTACTTGAATAATGTTGGGGATAGTTTTCTATTGCATAATTTTTTTTATTATTTCAAATTTAAAGTCGCTTTATAAAGCCATAAATGCACAACCATTTTAATTGTATTTTTTTTTCTTATTAATTTAGTTTAGCTCATATTATCAAATCTGTCTAACATTATATAATTCAATCACGTTTATTTAAAATAATTATTTGTAGTCACAGAACGCTGCTCTTGTCTGTTGACTTTTACTTTGTTCTTATTTATAATAAATCTTTTTAAAAAAGGACTATATTCGAGAAACAAATGGAGGAAGTAGTTACTAATAAAATGATAATAAATCAAATTTAATGTATCATTTGATTCAATTAAAAAGAAGATAAAAACAATTCGTAAATCTTTTTATAAACAAAAAAAATCTAGTCAAAGACTAAGACAACCACAGATTAAAAAATCACTGATTGTTTTAAAACAAAAGGATGTTTAATTGATCGTTAAAAAAAAAAATAGTGTGAATCAGCAAAAGTCTAATCTTTTGGAGAGTAAAAAAAAAAGACATTTATTGATTGACTGAAAAATTTAAATGGAATGGTGAATAAAAATGATATTTTTACTCCTATTAAAGTCTTTCTTGCTTTTCTTTTTGTCTGATATAGTATTTTACTTCAGTGTCAGTTTAGACTCTTGAATTTATTATATCTTTAGGTTACTACTAAACTTTTAATTTCCCTACACACTTGAAGCTTATATGATAAAGATATAGAGGAGGAAGGTTATTTCCCATGATGCATTTCTGGTTAAATTTTCCGTTATCAGTTGGGCAAGACGTTACTTTCCACATGTCTTCATCATCATAGTTCAAAATTTATCTGCAGGAAATTACTACAATTCAATTTACGAATGGACATGCCCTGAAAAGTGTTATGTAACAATAGCATGTTCAGTTAAATACATTAATAATGATTAATACATTAATGATTATTAACTAATTTTTTATTAGATTAGCGATTAAAAGATTAAAATAAATATATCTAAAATAGTATTGTAAATGAGTAATTCAAAAATGTTGCACTTGATCATATTTATTTTATTAATCAGTCTCATTTGATATAGCATGAAATGATGCACTTGCAACAATGTATCATTAGAACTATAAATATGATCAAAATAGTCAATATAATCATGTTTTTTCAGCAGTAATGTTATTCAGATTGTCTATCTATAGGAACAGAGAATCTAGACTTTTAGTGTTAACAAAAAAGAGAAATTACCTTATATGCCTATGTGTAAGTCTTCAGTACATATCTTGGTCTTTGACAAATCATTTCTTTTTTAATTGCAGGAGGACAAGTATATGTTAAGTTTTCTGTCTAAAGTAAGATTGAGATAATTAGCTACATTAATAGAATATGATTAAATCATAGCATGTACTCACCATCAATGATTGTTTGATGTTTTTTATGATCTCCTTGACATAACTTATTCTGGAATCTCAAATTCAAAGTTATATCATAAAATAAGGAAGCTTCCTTACATCATTAAAACACATTGGATTGGTAAGTGATTACAACAATGGATCTGACATCTAATCTAACTATAATATAAAGTAATCAAATGATTAGTTGCACAAGAGACTTGTAATATTAATGCAAAAAAATAACAGAATGAACTCAATCTGGGAATCTTTAACACTCAAGTTTGTCAAATTATTAGTATGCTAAAACACCCAGAGTTAATATTGCAATAAAAGAATGGCCATCAAACAGGAACACTCTTTTTCTTTATTTTTTAAATATTAGTACTGAGTGTAACAGGAAGTTATCTTCTTTTTATTAAAAATGATTAAAAGTTTAACTTGATGTTGAAATTAAAGCAGGGAAATATTAGATGTAATACCTGCACATACACTTTTTTTTTATTTGTACACTTTTTAAGCAATAATATATTATGTTACCTTATTGCACATACTATAAATTTTCTAGCAAAAATAAATTGGCAGAGCCAATAATAGTTCAAGATAATATATATACTCTCTGTTTTAAATTTTATATCATATAAAACTATGTAGTAATAAAAAACAAAAAAAAATATAAAATATCTCCTACAATTACTTCTTCTGAATTGCCAAACATTTTAAATGAAAAGATGAGACATACAATTAAATCTATGAAGAACAGAAAAGTTCTATATAATAAAGTAATTATTCATACCACATGATCACCATTCTTATGCTTGCTCATAACTGTTATTAAAATAGGCAACTGTATGGAGAGTTTTGCCTTAAGTAATTGTTATTGGTATTTTTAAAAAAGCAAATAAAGAAACAGAAAAATTGTCTGCAAAGCTATACACCAAATATCTAAATAATAAAAGATATAACACATGATTGGGAAAATGTAATAGTAATACTGTTATTTAAGAAAAATGATAAATAAGATATTAAAAATTACAGATTTATCAATTTTTTATCATTACATCTCATCTATAGTGATCTTTGGATTATAATCAATCAAAGGAATAAACTGAATTTAAAAGAAGTTGATTACATCCAAGTGTTGGAAACCTTATAGAAAGAACAATGGATATTAGTTGCCTTTATGCCCTAGATTTGTAAATTATGGAAAAGCATCTAATTCTAAAAGCATTTTGGCCGTGATTAAATCATTGGATTATCAAAATATAATCCCAGAATATTGTCATATTCTGAAAAATATTTATCAAAATGCAGTACATGGTGATACTAAGAAGGTTAACATTGAGAAGAATGATTCCATATTCCCAAAACATTTTACGTCAGAAAAAGTATTTTGTGGATTAAAATGGAAAGCCAAGGAAGTAAAATTAATGGAGAGTATTTAAATCATCTATATTTTGCAAATAATGTGGTTGTTTTTGCAAATAATGCTTCACAGAGTTTCAGGAAATATTGTGAATGTTATCAGATAAAATTTAAAAAAGAATAAAACATAAATGCTAACAAGACTAAAGTAATGATCAATGAATTTTCTCAGGAAAAGAAAATAAAGATTGCTAATCACAAATAAAAGAAAAATTATATTTGGACTATTTTTATTATCTATTATTAAATATTGAATGTCTTAGAAAAAATTCAAATTTTATTTAAACTTTTCAAATACATTGGACTGTTAGTAATATTACACATATTAGCATATTACACACAAGGTTTCAAGTGATATTCTTTTTCTTTCTTCTTCAGGTGTTTTTGTCTTGACCAGTAACAGTACTAGCATAGGAACTGAACAGACTTTTAGATTTTGAATATTGAATTTAAATTAATATTCTACAAATTGAGATGTATATTATGGTAGAATAGTTTAGTTAGAGCATTACCTTAAATTCAGTATTCAGAATTCTAAGTTCCAGGTTCAATTCTCATGCTAGTCCTCTCATTGGTCAGCCAGTAATCTCACTTGAAACATGTTATATATTAACTTGTGTTGTGTTACTAATAGATGAATGTGTTTTAAAAAGTGAAAATAAAATTTGAATTTCTGTTCATGATCTTTAATATTTAATTTTATTAAAACAGGCAAAACTCTTTATACAGTAGTGTCACTCAGTGCAAGCCAGAGTAATTAATGAATGCCAGAAGGCTTGTGCATAAAATTCCTATCTAGTGCCTACTTATCCAATATCTCGAAACTAGTTTCTGGCTTGTGGCCTTCATCATTGAGGAGCCTTAGATCTGAGAGCATTGCACCTAGATCTTAGGATCTAATGCAACCCTCCATCCAGAAACTAGTCTGGGGATATTGGATGAATAGGCACTAGCTGGAGGATTGCATTAGATCCTAAGATCTAGGTGCAGTGCTCTCGGATCCAAGGTTTCTCACTGACAAAGGCCACAAGACAGAAAGTAGTCTTGAGATATTGGATGGGTAGGCACTAGATAGGGATTTTATGCCAAGCCTTCTGGCATCCATTGATTACTTTAGATTGCACTGAATTGCACTACTGTATGGAGAGTTTTGTCTGTTTTAATAACAGTTATGAGCAAGCATAGAAAATGGTGATCAAGTGATGTTTAGTTATTTAATTTTATATGATGGAAATAATTCAAAATGTAATTCCTGTTAAAATGCAATCATCACAAACTCTCAGTCATACAATAAATAGAATAAACATTATTAATACAGTAGGAAACATAATGGAAGAAATCAATCATAGAATTCGGATAAAGTGCTTTTGATAGAAATTATTTGGTATTAAAATGAAATGTGTCTATGTATTTGAAAAGAAAGATTTTTATAAATGAATTTTATTCTTTCTTAGTTTATCGATTTGAGATTTGGACATTTAACAAAAAAGAAATATCGAAATATCAGAATGTATTGAGATATATGGAGTAAAAAGATGAAATTGAAAAATTTAAACACATGGATAAGAAAGCAAACAGATATCATTGGCTACACCGAATGGATTAGAAAATGAAATGTTGCTGGGATATATGCAATGCTAGAAAAGATAATGATGATAAGAGATAGATATCTGAATTATTAAATTAAGTTCCAAGAGATCGTAAAAGATTTAGAAAGAGTACCACATGTGAGATGACTGACTCTAATAAGGAAGTTGGATGGTATATAATGGAGAAAAGAGAGACTAGGAATCACAAAATTGAAATAAACTTGAAGAAATTTAATCCTGCAGTGAATTGATAATGATTTAAAATGATGATCATTATTTATAGAACAATTAAAATTTTAAAGATGGTATGAAAAAGATCTAAGTAATTTTTAAAATGTAATTTAAACACTATACATTATTACAAAACTATTAGATTTGACAAATTTTCTCCATTCAGTATCATAGTAAAGGTGTCATTTCTTTAATACCTTTAAGAGCATATTTCTAGAAATGGTAGTGGTAGTTATATTATCCAGATAACTAATCATTGATCGTAATTCTTCCATCAGCTCACAAGTTCATAAAGTTTCCTGTACAAAAAAAAGTATGGGTGTGATTGAGTGTTTTATAACACAACTGTATTTAACAAAAACTAAGTAAATAATTTGTATTTTTAATAATAACATTTGTAAAAAAAAATAGGAAATTGATTGTAATTTACACTTATATGGAACATAATTACATATATAATTTTTAACTATACATAGTACCATCTTTAAGGATTGTGTATACTTTCAATTTTCACATTGTGAAATAAAACAAATAAAATCTGCTTAATATAAATAGTATTCAAATCTATTCTCATTTGGAATAGTGATAAAAGACAATACCCTGAAAACAATTCCATGAGCATTGTATTCTTATTGTTCATAAATTAGAATTTGACTATTATATAATATTTTATATCTTAAATAAGGGTATTAAAATTTAAATAAATAACATTTAAAGATACTCATTTCTAACTGTTTTTATATTTTTAAATCTTAATTTGCTGAATGTTTATTTTGATTGGGGTGTTAATGTACATATTACTGTACTGATTGTATTTTGATTACACACACAAAATGGAGATGTGAATTACTAATATTCAGTAAAAGGTCATTATTAAAAACAAATAAACACATATAAAATAATCAGAGAAGTACAATAAATCCTTTTGGAGGCAAAATCATAAAAACAATAGCTAAAAAAATATTTAAAAAAATCAAGTAATTATATCCCTGTCTTTATAAATAGACAAAAAAATGATATAGTACAATTGTACTTTAAAGCTCTAAAGAAGACTGCTAAACTGTCAAAATTGCCAGATAATTAAATAAAAAAGCATTGTGAAAATGTACAAAGTTAAGAAATGAATTTTTTTAAAGATTTATTAAATTTCAAAATATACATGTTTTGTATTCTGGTTAGGGTTACCCTCAATGGCTACAATTGCTATGTGATACCACATGAAATTTTCATAAGACTTAATTTTATAGAATTTTTAAATAGAACAGGTGCCTATCTCAGTACTTTCTTAGATATATCTACATTGTATAAGTTTTATGCCACTTTTTGAAGTTTAACTGTATCTCAAACCACTTGTAATCTAAATGTAAATAATTTTATTATTTCATTTTTTGTAATCTATGGCTATTTTTTTTACATTTTTATACAAATATTATTATAATATTTTTTGTAAATGATGCTTACAATAAAAAAATCAACTTTATTTCATACAAACTTAACCCAATTACAAGGCATATAAATTTTTTATTTGATATTGCTTTTTTGTGTGTGTATGTGGTATTGCTTTACAAATTTTTTTTATAAATCTTGTTCTATATAAAATGTCAAATTATTTTGTAGTCATTATGTCTAAACCATCTGTAATTAAAAGAAAGTGTCTAATTAATCCTAATTTTTTTTTGTAAAAGAATGTGCCAACTGATTCTGATTTTGGAGAATAGTATTTGAGAATGTTAGTTAATAATGATAATGGTGGTTGTATTGCTAAGAGTACAGAAAAAATGGACCCTGAACACAAGACTGATACTGAAACATCAGAATCTGATGGTGAAGAGGACATTAATGCTATAGAAAAATAATTCAAGCAACTACATCTTCAGTCATGATAATAACTTTAAAAGGTTCCAAAAACTTCCACCAGTAAATAAAAGCACAAGACAGAATAAAACAGTTCAAAGCCTCACCAAGATTGACAAATAATGCAAAAGTTTTAGAAGATATCCCAAATTCTGAAGAAAAATGGAATTTATTGTTTACCAATAACATTCTGATTAAAATTATAATGTGGGCAGATAAAAAAAATAGAATAAGCAAGAATGAAGTATAAAATTCAAAATCATATTAATCTTCATGATATAAATTTGATAAAACTGAAAGCATATTTTAAGGTATTAATCTATACAGAAATATTCAATTCAGAAAATAAAAATCTTGATTCTTTCTATGCAACTGATGGAACCAGACAAGAATTTTTTTAGACTACTATGTCTAAAAGAAGATTTGAATTTTTACTTTGCTGTCTTCATTTTGATAATGTTAATAATCAAAAAGTACGAGAAAAAATGCTTCTACAGTTTCCATCAGTATTGAAAACTGCCAGAATGCATGCTTGCATTAATGAAATGATTTTGCCATTTAAGGAGAAATGTAGATTTAAAAGCTATACTCCAAAAAGCCTCAGAATTATGGCATAAAAATTATTTGCCTCACTGATTCTTTTACCTTCTAAATTCTTACATACATTCAGGAATATGTTCTGACAATATTTTGTCTGAAGAAAAAAAAAGTTTACTATTGCATTCCAATCTGTTATTAGATTGGTTAAACCAATATGAAGATCTAATAGAAATGTTATAGCAGACAATTGGTTTGCTCCATAGAAGTGGTGAGAGAGTTACAAAAGAGAGGTCTAATTTATTTGGGAACTTTGGAGAAAAAAATCAACAGCTTTTCTGCTATCAAAATTGAGATCAGTAGAAAACAGTTTATATAAATTTCATAACAATATTACACTGTTATCATGTCCAAAAATATAAACTTATAATACTAATTTCTTCCATGCACCATTCTAAAGCAAGATTGATCCTAGCATTGGTAATCCTGAGATGACTGCAGATTAATAACTTGTTAAAAAGAAAAGTGAATTCAATTGATTGAAAATGTCCTAATTATTCATCCTGCAGGAGAACAAGATATTGGTCAATGGATTTTTTTTTCCAAATGTTAAATATTTTAACTGTCACTGCATGCATTTTATATCAAAATTTTAAGCAGTTGAAGAAAATTCAATGCATGGATTTTTAAAAATTATTAACAAATTACTTACAAATCCATACTTAAAAGAAAGGCTTCTAATATGCTACATCTGAAATGAATTTTATCCATATTTTAGTAACATTAGGAAAGTTTGAAGCTACTAATAATAAAAGAGACAAGAATGCTGATGAAAATAAAATCTTTTCATATCTGCAGAATACAAAGCAGACTAATTTATATAAAATGCATAAAAAAAAGCACAGTAAATGTTCTAGTCTGAAGTAAAATCATTTAAAAATTATTTTTAATTTTTTTACTTATTTAAATACATATTTTGAACGTTAATTATATCATAAAACAATATTTTTCTTATCAGATGTATCATATATTGATTGTATAAAAACAGGTTGTAGCTGTTGTGCGTTAATGATTTGCAATCATATTAAAATACTTTTTGATGAATTTGAGTCAATCTTCCATATTAAAAGTTTATTGAAAAGAAAAAAAAGACATCATCACATATAATTAAGGATAACACTTTTGCTTTATTTAATTTTAATTTTTTCAAACTTAATTAATCAAATATTTGAAATTCAAAAGTTTTGTATGTTTTAAATATATTAAAAAAAATTCAAAATATTATTTTCGGTTATTTGAAATATTAATTATGAAAGTGATAGGATTAGTCTTGCATTGGTGGTCGAGAGGTCAGCGCGACTGCCTTGCACTTGCAGGCAGTTGCCCGGGTTGCGGGTTCGCGTCCCGGCCGATGCTATGACACTTAAAAAAAAAAAAAAGTGATAGGATTATAAAATGATGTAGAAAACTATAGATGTTAAAATGCTCTAAAATTTATGTTGTTAAGAAATTATTTTGTTTTAATAAATTATAATTATCACCATTTCAAATGGCATATAATTGTACAGTCTAAATATTGACATAGCTGACAAAATAAACTACAAATCACATTTTAAAAATTAAATATATCTACCTTTTATTTATACTCATTTCTTTTACAATATGCATGAACTTTGAAAATACACACAGATAATTATATCTTTAAATCAATAACTCCTATTATTAAAGAGCAACCTTTCAAAAAGACATTGCCCCTGTATGCATTTCAACTGGATTAGTCATTTTCAAATATTTTTTAATTTTTTAAATCATTTAATTAATTGTTTATTTTATTTAATTTGGAATATAGATTTTTTTAGTTTATACTAATAGCACAATTTTTTTACCCCACTCTGCTTTTGATAAGTTATGCAATAAAAAGATACCAGATTGCATTTAATAATAGTCCTTAAGATGAGATATATACAATTTTGGTCTTAATAAAACTATAAAAGATGACTAAACTGAATATACTGTTTAAAATAATTATAATTACAATTTATCAAAATGTGACGTTGTTTAAGATATTTAAGAGCAAATTCCTAAGAATACTTGAGAAGTAATAGAATTATTTGAAGTCAGTGCTTTAAACTACACATATCATAAGAGCATTGTTGTATTTTCCAATGTCTCTGGAATAATTTTTCTTTAGAAATTAAAGTTGATTAGACTAACAGGAGATTTCTTATGCCAGTCTCCTTATGTAGAATGATATAATCAAAGGTGACCAGACTTCAGTGCTAAACATTAATCTTAGATTAGATTTTGTCTATTAGTCTTCATCAGATTAAACTCAAATGGCCATTCAACAGTTTTATTTTATTGTTTAATGCAATCATGCTAATGATTTGGAAACGTTTTAAACATCTTAAGTTTTGCATTTAATCCAATCAGTCTAATCAAAATTATTGGAACAATGCCATGTCAACAACAATACATTGTAATGATTTCTATAACCCTATTAGTAATCAAAAGCTGCCAATGTAAAAAATACAGATTACTCAATATTTGATATTTTATGTAAAAAAAAACATCAACTATAAAATGAATACCATCAAAGATGTGAGTGCAAAATATTTAGTGGTAGTCGATCAAATTATAGATAAGTAAAAAGTTGTGACTTGAACCTACTGAGGAGTGTCCGTTTGACCAGAAATGCATCTTGGGTATCATTTGCTTTCTTTAGTAATCTTTATTTATATATGTCAGGAAAGTGGGTAAAAAATTTAATATATTATACTCAAAAAATGATCCATTCATTTAGATTGATATAGAGCTATCTCAAGCCATTGACAATCTCTGTTTATGTGAGAAAGGAATTGTGCATTTGTACAAACGCACTTCTTTTTAATTTTTGGTTTTAATTTTTTTAGAAAGCAATAATATTATATATTTTTCAGTCATATTTTAATCAGTTTTATACCTATTAATTTATATTTAATAACTAAATATATATTGACAAAACAGCTTTTTAAAAAAATAATCCATTGTAATGTAAAAGTCTCTTCAGCAACCTCTCACAAGAGAATTAAGGATGCAGAAAGCAATATTCATTAAGTTTACTAATTGCTAGTTGAAAGTTTGAGCATTTTATATCGTTTTTTTTTTTTTGTATTAACTAAAGATAGCTAAATATCTATTTACCAACTAGTGTGATTGATTATCTGGATTGGCTATGGATCAATTGCTAAAGAAAAATGTAAATCTCTTGCAGGGTAAGAGCATCTTCAGTAGCCGCTTCTATACGAAGAGTAAAGAATGTTTTAGTCTTTAGATAGTGTGATATGAATTTGAGTGATTTTCACTTTTGTTTTGCTTTCTCGGTAAAGATAATTACATATATATTTTTAAAATAATGTTTATGGCTAATGGCATTGCTTTGTTGAGAAAAATTAATTTGGAATGCCGAAGCCTGGATATAAATAGTTTCTTTTTTCTTTTTACTTGGAATGGTGAATGTAGAAAAGTTTTATTTTTCTCATTATTTTTAGAGGAATTATTACTTGCTTGTTTTGTCCTAGTGATCAGAAATATCAACAGCACCTATATAAATTCTCTGTAAAAATTCTAAAGTCAGAATAACATTGTCATCAAGTCAGAAAAATGTTTAACCAGCTTATATG
Source organism: Epiperipatus broadwayi (assembly GCA_028023455.1). NCBI lineage: Eukaryota > Metazoa > Onychophora > Udeonychophora > Euonychophora > Peripatidae > Epiperipatus > Epiperipatus broadwayi. Next base: position 4,390,073 of record JAQFVV010012410.1, on the reverse strand, counting down.
TCTACTTAACTACAAATCTATGAGTCTTAAATTGAAAACACCATAATATTTTCAATCCAAGTCCATCAGCTTATATAGTCATATAGGTTTGAACTCAGTTCAGTACCCATATATTTTGGTGTCTTTGATTCTTTAATAACCATAGCCACCAATATTCTATTAGGCAGGATTGGTTTTTAAGCCAATAAACATCACATGATTACCATTTCTTATGCTTGCTCTCAGATCCAAGGCTTCTCACTGATGAGTAGGCACTAGATGGGGATTTATGCACAAGCCTTCTGGCATCCATTGATTACTCTAGCTTGCAGTGTGGCAATACATATAATGAATATTTGCCTGTTTTAATAACAGTTATAAGCAAACAGAAGAAATGGTGATCCTGTGTTGTTTATTGAGATAACAAGATTGATATGTTTGGGCAGTCACAGAAGGTTTCTTTTTTTTTCATTTGTAACCTTTTTATTTTCTTCCTTCCTTTTTTCTTCTTCTGAAATTAAAAAGCCATAGTGATTTAAAAATGATGATGATGTCTTCAAAAACATTGAATCAAATATAAAGGCACTTGACTATTATAAGCATAGTTTGACACTACAATATTATTAGAGTTTTTCATACTTTTTGTTTTTAAAATATGATTATATAAAAGAAATAACTTGAAAACACCAAGAAAAGATAGAAAATGAATTAAAACCAAATTGGTATTGTTGTTGTTTTCTGCCAATACTGAAGAAAGCAAAGTGGTCAGAATTCAGAGAAAAAAGAACATTCACAGAGAAATATGAAATTCTCAATTGCATATCAAAGCAAATACTGTTATCAGATAGTTTTCTGGATTAAACAATGAAAATCAAATACTTCAAGAATATCTGACCCATGGACCATCTTTATTAATTACATTGTTGTTGGGAGTTTTTTTGTAAAAACATTAGTAAACTCTCCATACAGGAGCATCATCCAATAAAAGTCTTAATAATTAATGGATACAAAAAAGTTTGTGCATAAAATCTCTATCTAGTGTTTCCTCATCCAATATCTCCAAACTAGTTTCCAGATTGTGGCTTTCATCAGTGATGAGATTTGGATCTGAAAGTACTGCACCTACATCTTAAAATATTTGATGAATAAGCCCTAGATAGGAATTTTATGCACAAACCTTGCATTCATTGATAACTAAGAATTTACACTGTGTGGCATTCTTATATGTAGAGTTTGCTATTGTTTCAACAATTTGTGTAATCTTTATATTATATAGTTATAATCAAAAACAATTTTTAAATAAAAAAGATAACCGAATGATTAGTTGCTTAAAATGTCTATGTAATATTCAAGCAACAAAAATGATATGATGAACTTCAATGTCAGAATTTTTAGCTCTCAAGTCCATTAATCTTTTATTGCATTAAACGGAACAGAGTATAGTAAAGAATCATAAGGTTGGTATCCAGGAAATTACAATGGTCAATTACTAAAAATGAGAGATTTAGCATTTTAGCTCAAAATTCAAATTTTATTTCAGGTGTTTGAGTATCACATAAAAAGGTATTGTTTAGTTTGTAGCAGTAGAAGAGGAAAGGATTCAGCAGTTTAAAGTTCTCTGGTCAAAGCTAAACCTGTTTCTCTAAGTATTGAAAACTGCTACTTCTTAAACAGCTAAACATTATATTTATTATATCCTGTGTAGTAATGCAATAGTAAAGCAATGAACCTAAGAGCTAAAAGTTTTCAGTTTGAAGCTTATAATATGATTTCTGATGCTTAACATCAGATGACCTTCTGTGCAGCTAAATATCTTATTTAAAGATCACAAATAATAGTATATATAATGTGCTAAAACAGACAAAAACTCACTATATATATTGCCACACACAGCAAGCTATAGTAATCAATGGATGCCAGAAGGCTTGTGCATTAATGTGATTAAGAACTGCACAAAGTAAACTACTGTAAAAATATAAAAAATATCGATAAACCATGAGTGTCTAAAATTAAAACTTCTATTTAATCTTCATCTAAAAATAATAACCAGTATTAGATGCCTACCTGGATTAGGTATATGAGTTAGTTACCTAAAAAAAATTCTAAGATTGCTTGAAAAATTCTCAATTCCTTAGCAAAACTTTCCAAATTGGATTCATACTCCAGGCCATTGAAATGGCAATCAATTCATAAAGCATTGTACTACAAACCTTTCTACAATATATAGTGATTAATAAATGCTACAATTATGAAATATTACTTTAATTCTTCACTGAATTTCATCTTTTACTAGATTTTCCAGGGAGAAAATTTGCTTTATCACAATAACCTTCATCTATAGCAATCATCAGCATCATTTTAAACATTAACAATTCATTGAAGAATGAAAGTCTCTCCAAGTTCAATCCATTCTCTGATTTCTAGCTTCTCTTCTTCACATCACTCAGCATACTTTTGTATTTCATCCATCTATCTCATATGTATATCTTTCTATGTCTCTTACAATCTTTGGAATTCAGTTTAAGATTTCAACTGCCTATCTAATATCATAACTTCTAGCAATAGGTCTATCCCAACTCCACTTGTCTTTAATAGTTTCAATGATTTCAGTAATACCTTGTTTGTTTGTTCTCTCACTCATGTATTTCATTTTCAATCTCTTCTTGTTACTCCTAAAATAAAACTCTTCATACTTCATTGAATTCTCCGTATTGTTATCTTATTAAATATCCAAGTCTCAGATTCATAAGTAAGAACTGGTAAAGCACATTTATCAAAAACTTTCCTTTTCAAATCCATAGCCATATTTCCTTTTAATACTAAGTCATTTCTATCAAAAGTACTCCAAACAAATTTAATTCTATGATTAATTTCATTTATTATGTTTCCCTCTGTAGTAATAATCTGACCAAGGTATTTATAATTTTTAACTTTTTCTAACTCAACATTATCACTCTTTAGTCTTTTTAACACTTTTCTGCAGTCCTACTTTTTTATTTTCATTTGATAACTCTTGCAATATTTCTTGAAGCTCTAAAGCATTATTTGTGAAAACAACTACATCATCTGCAAAACATACTTGATTTAAATAAATTCCATATATTTTTATTCCTTTACCTTTCCATTTTAATTAACAAAATACTTTTTGCAAAACTGCTGTAAAAAGTTTTGGAAGTATGGAGTCACTCTGTTGTACACTCTTCTCAATATTAATCTTCTTAGTATCATTATGTAATATAATTATTGCTTATGCATTTTTATAAATACTCTTCAGAATATGACAATATCCTGAACCTATAATTTTGTGATTCAATGTTTTAATCACTGAAGAAATGATTATAGATTCAAAATCCTCCTTTGTATAACTTCTTTCAATATTTGGATATAATACACTACTAAAATTGCTTTTAAATCCAGCTTATTTTTTTGATCGTTTTTAAAATCCAAATTTTGTTGTGGACAAGTTGTAATTATCTCACTAAAAAATTTGTATAGAACTGATAAAAGACTGAAAGGTCAGTAATTTTTAATATACTTTTTATCACATTTTTAAAATGTTAATATTGCATTGTTCCAATATTTAGTATATCTTTATCATTTAGATATTTGCTAGATAACTTCGCCAAAAAAATTATATTTCTTCCCCTGCTTTTTTTTAAAAAAGATATTAATTGTAATTCCATCATTACACAAAGCTTTCCCCTTCTTCATACATTTAATTACATGTCTCAATTCTTCATTTAAAATCTTGGGTAATTCAGAAGATATAGTAGTTATAGAAGGTACTTTTCTTTTTTTTTTATTGCTATGTAATTCTTGAAAGAACTTTTCTACACATTTTATGATTTATTTCTCTTTTTAGAAATAGATTCATCTTTTTTTCTTATTGCAGAAATAAATTTCTTACCAATACTTTTATTCTCTACTACTGCTCTTCTTGCTAGTTCACAGTTATACTTTCTTATATCATTATCAACTTTTTTTTACATTATTTTACAAATTCAAAATATTCCATTTTTTTAATGCATGATTTTTATATATTTTCATATTTTTTCTTTTCTTTACAAATTGTCTTGTCTCATTAGAAATTCTCTGGGCAATTGCTATTTTATTTTATACCAGCTAATTTTGTTGTAGTTTTTAAAAGTGTATAATTTATCTTCTATCGATTTTGTTCAAATCTGAATCATGTTCAAAATCTGTTAATATTTGAAAACAATTTGTGAGTTCTAATCTAAATTCATTAAAATGTTTCTGAAAATTTGGAATACCAATTGTGAATATTGTTTTTCTTGGTATTTTTCTTCTCTTTAATTTTGCATTAGCATGTATCTTACATCTCACTAATTGATGAGTACTTCCTGGATTGAATTTATTAAGAACAATACAATCTTGAAATACATATTTTCTGTTAGTCAAAATATAATTCAATTCTGCTATATCTTCATTTGGATGCTTCCATGTCCATTTCCATTTAGCATTTTTCTCAAAAAAAGAATTCCCAATATAAAGTTGTTGTTTTTTCTGCAAAATCCACAAGTCGATGTCCTCTCTTATTTCTATCACCATAACCAAATTTACCAATTCCAGCATTAAAGTCACTCAAGACAATTTTAAGTCTGATCAAAAGCCTTTTGTATATCCATATAAAAATGCTCTACTTCTTCATCACAATGAAAACGATTTGAGATATAAACTTGAATTATCTGCATTTTCTATGTAGTATTAAGTTGAATAACTAATTTTTCCACTCTGTCTGATACACCATCAATCTCCACAATGTGTTCTTCACCCTTTCTTCTAAATTCACAAAGTCCAATAATGTCCCATTTAATATTAGACAATTCTTAAATCATTCTTTACTTAAAAGTGACCTGCAATTGTAAAAATTCCTCATCAAATGGCAGATTGGATCTGCAATCAGAAGATTCTTAGCACCTTTTGCCTTTGGCTGCCAACCACTGACTTGACTGGCAACTTTACAGTCACCTGGAAATAAGGGCCATGATTTATTTTTGTGTAATGATTGTAAATATCTATTAGAAAAAAAATATCATTTGCACATTTATTCATTCTTCCTTCAAGAAAACTCAACTGGTATTTCAGGTAATAGCTGTTAGGCAACTGAGAAGAAAGATATTGATATTTCTTAAAATCCAATACTCTCACCATGCTGGGTAATGCATGTTGGTGAACAGTCCATTTGGGTTCTATATACTATATGAATAATCACATAATAATAGCTGCAACGACCAGAACACATGGTGGACATTGGGAATTTGCCTTGCTCAGTTTCTTTCAGGCCACCAAAAGGAATCAAATATCTCCTCTCAGTTAGCGCAATTTTTTTTTTTCATTATTCACTAGATTTGCTAATTTCCAGGTAGTGTTTTTCACCCTTTTTTTAATCCACTAGCTAAAAATATCTAAATATTCAATTTCGTTTTATTCCCTAGTCAAGAATAGATAGATACCCATTTACTAACCAATATTGACTGACTAACTGGATTAGCTACTAATCAAGTACATGTGAACAAAATTTTTAAAACCCTTGAAAAGAATTTTACTTGTCGTAGATTTGAACCTCAGTCGTAGACATGGTAGGATGAATGCACCATTTTTGCACTACGATATCTTTCACTAAGTAATATATATATACACACACATAAATTTAAAAACTCCTTGTGTACTTATATGCACATACCAATGGGTTAAAATAGACCCCCCCCCCTTTCCCCGATAACTAGTAGTTAACAGTAATAGAATTTTATTAGCAAACAAATGAAGCGTTTATTATTATAATTTTTTTATTATAACTTTTTATCTGATCAAGCTATTAACATTGTTGTAGCGTTTATCAAACATTAGCAGAATGGTATAAGAAAAGATTGTGTGGGAGAAGAATTGAATGTACAAGACAACACAAGATGGAACGTGTTCTCCACTCTTTCTTATAAACTGTTAAATATTACAGTCAAGTTCGCAGACAGCAGACAAGATTCTGACTGGACAGCTGACGTTTCAATGAATTCGTAAGTAGAACAGTTTCATCTTTTTTTTCCTTATTGCAAAATAGAATAATAATAAAAACCACGTTTATTTCAATTCAATATAATATATCAACATTTTCCGAAGCAAACAACCTCTAAATAAAAATTTTGCATATAAAAAAGATATCATAACACGTCAATTAAAAATGTAATGTTTGACCTTAAATAATAAATCAAGAAGCAAATGCACAATTAGTCACATACATAAACGAATATGATTAATGCATATACGTGTGCATTTAATGCTATAAAAGTCTATTATTTTAAAATGTATTTGTAAGCATAAAAAAATAAATTAAATTTACATTATGCATGAATAAATTGCATTAAGGAGATGGCAAACCAGTACGAGCGCCAAATGCTATATCTTGGTTCTAATACTCTATTTTGTTTTTCGTGGCTTGATACAGTGATAAAATGACAGATTCTGAAACTCAAGGTTCATGGACCATGGCCTAATTCTATCACTTTCAGTGCCGAATTTCTTAATAAATCCCCAAACATTAAATCATTCATTAATATTTTAATACCATTTCGTAGTATTTCACTCGGTCTTTAAGCAGAAAATACGCACGCATATATATACATAGTGAATGTTAATAGTTTTGAAAGATAAGTACACAAATTATACAAATTAGTTAGGGGAAAAACACTAAAAGCAATGAATGAAATTTAAGAGAGATGAAGAAATAATAATAAATCGGTAAAAAACAAAAAAAAAAACAAACAAGGTTTATGAAAATATAAAAGTTTAAAAATAAAAAAAAAGGATAGATTTAAATTATTTTTGAACACCTTATAATGTCTAAATCAACAAAACAAACTGCTTAACACTTGTCATAACTACATTAGCAATAATATAAATAGTATTGTGAATACATTCAAGCTTTAAGATCAAACATGTTGCAATTATTATATATAAAATGTAAAATCACACTATTATTTCTGATGTAAAAAATTAGATGTGTCAAATTGTTTTTTTTTTTTTTTTAAGAACATATTTAAAGAGAGAGAATAGTCTGAAAGTGTTTTCCTGAAGATTTGTGATGATGGTGTTCTAGTTGTATTTTTATATTGGACTATTTCCATCATCTAATATGTGTATTGAATGTTTTTAGATAAAATTTAACTTTATTTAAATATTCCAAATACATTCAACTGTTAGTAATAGCATCCAACAGGTTAGCATGTGAATAATTTCAAGAGGTATTATTCTTTCATCTTCTTCAGGTGTTGCTGGCCTGAACAGTGACAGTACTAGCATGGGATTCAAACCTGGACTCTTAGATTTTTGAGTATTGCATTTTAAGTTAACACTCTAACCAACAGACATCCTGCCAAAGGTAACAGTCTGTAGTAATTTCATATATTTATCTAAGAGGTTCCTTCTGATTTCTCCACTTTTTCCTAAGAGCAAAGTTGATTAATGGTTTTCATACATTATGTATAGTCACACTAGGTTGGCTTATGGGATTTTTTGCCATTGTCACATGAGCAGCTTTTTTACATTTTATTCTTAGTACCTTTTTTTCTCTATCCAATATTTTTGTATTTTCCCAATTGAACATATGTTCATTGGTATCACTATAAAACAGAGCAAAAGAAGTTCATTCAAAAACCAGCGATTTCGAAAAAGAAAAGATCTATATAGAACAAACTCTTATGAAAAATGGTTATCCATCAGCTGTTATTAAAAATGTTAAATAGACAACAAAAAGAACCATCAATAGAAAAAATAATTATTGGTGCTGTAGTGTTTCCATACATTCCAAAAATAACTGACAAATTGAGGAAAATCTGCAATCAATATAACATCAGATCAGTTTTCCAGAGCCATATCACACTATGAGGAATTCTAACATCTACAAAGCTTAAATTTGAAATGATGAAAAGAAAAAACTGCATGTATAAAATACCATGTGAATGTGGAAGAACATATATTGGTGAGACCAGTCATCCCATTGAAAAGTGCTTGCAAGACCACAAACTGATGATTAGAAAAGAGAAAGCAGATGTGTCTAAGGTAGCAGAACATGTATATGCCAATGAACATATGTTCAATTGGGAAAAATACAAAAATATTGAATAGAAAAGAAAAGGTACAAAGAAGAAAAATTAAAGAAGCTGTTCATATGACAATGGCAAAAATATTCCATAAGGCAACCTAGTGTGAATATGCATAATGTACGGAAACCACTAATCAACTTTGCTCTTAGGAAAAAGTGGAGAAATCAGAAGGAACCTCATAGATAAGTATATGAAATTACTACAGACTGTTGCCTTTGGCAGGATGGCTCAGTTGGTTAGAGCATTACCTTAAAATTCAATACTCAAAAATCTAAGGACCCAGGTTTGAATCTCATGCTAGTACTGTCACTTGTCAGGCCAGCAACACCTGAAAAAGAGGGGAGAATTAATACCTTTCAAAAGGTTGTGCATATATTAACCTATTTGATGTGCTATTACTAACAGTTGAATGTATTTGGAATATTTAAATAAAATTAAGTTTTTCTAAAGACATTCAATATACATATTAGATGGTAGAAATACTCCACTATAAAAATACAAATAGTCTGGAAACTTTCACACTGGGAGGTAGATACTATATAATAAATTACAAAAGTTACAACTAATAAAATAGTATTGTATATATCTAATCTTCCATTGCATTCTATTTTCAATATCTGCACTCGTGTCAATTTTTATGATTTAACTAGTTCACTATCCTTGATGCCATATTGAAACTTAAAAAAACTGACTTGAGTCACAATTTTCACAATAACTTCAGTTTTCATAATGTTAGAGCAAAAAGCTTTACATTGATAGAAACTAGAAAGACTAAGGAAAACAATAAGTCTAAGATAAATAGTGATAACCATTTAAAAAATAAGGGGGAAAAAGAAATTTCAACATCTGACATAATTATTACTTTATTTGTTCATAATTTCTAATTTATCATTAACTAAGTTTAAATCACATCTTTATTAATAATTTCTTTGTATTCCTCACAAAATTATCTTTCAAACCATATATAATACTTCTTGCCTGAGATAATCCATAGCTTTAGAATCTCCAAAAGTATTCAACCATGAATTCTTCATTTTTATCTTGTATCCCAAAGGTGACAAATCTCAAAAGCGTCTGCAAAAAACAGGTTCATCCTAATAAAAGATACAAAACAAATCACTTACAGAAGATGGATATGCATTTATTATCATAGCAATTGGCTTCTTGTCTATCTTAAAATAGAAATTGTATGTTATTATCTATATTACTGATAAAATGAGTTTCATCCCTTCATTTTATACTTTTCGTGTACATCAGTGATGTTTATATATTTATGCATACCAGTGATGCTATCTTGTTATATTTATTGTCCCACAGAGATATGATTTATTTGCATATAGCTCATCTGCTAGCTGTAGAATTGAAAATAATGTGGTGCAAGATGTGACAAAACTACTGACACCACACCATGAGTACCAATGCATAGGCAAAAATCAGAATTTGATTCTTTGTCTGCATACAATTTCATGTGGTATATACATAAATATTGGGGTTATCTCCACATCCACACCATTTGAAATCTTTCTTTGTTGATTATAAGTGTTTATATTTTCGCATGGTACCATGAACAATAATTTTTGTGATTGCTTTGTCAACTACAAATTTCTGTATATTTGATAATCAGTCCTAAAATTTACATTGTACTGTCCTATAATACCTTAATTTTATATATACACCTGGGTCTCATTTTATGCAGATTTATTTAATATAGCTTTACTTCTCACTATATGTAAAATATATAATTGTTAATTAGAGAAGATATTAATTAGTATTAAAGTTTATTGGCTTAACGTTTTCGAGGATCCATGCCTCATATTCATAGCCTTCATAAAACGTATAATAAAATATGCAAATACAAATATTCAAATAAGCTAGTATTACGTAGCCCATTTCTTCGAGATCTCGAAGAAATGGGCTATGTAATACTAGCTTATTTGAATATTTGTATTTGCATATTTTATTATACATTTTATGAAGGCTATGAATATGAGGCATGGATCCTCGAAAACGTTAAGCCGATAAACTTTAATGCTAATTAATATCTTCTCTAATTAACAATTATAGATTTATTTAATGCGATTTTGAAGTTATGCAATTCATGTTTCTTCTTAATATTTTTGAATGCAGTTTTCTTTTATGCGATAAAAATTATTAGATTAGAAGTCAAGCTCCGATAATGCGCTATTACTTTAAATATTATAAATTTTGCGCACTCACATCGTATTTAAAGTAATAGCACATTATCGGAGTTTAACTTTCATCTAATAATTTCAATATTTTCAGCACTTTATAATAGTACTGTAATAGATTTTATGCAATAAAGAAGTTCATAATTCATTTAAAATCAGGATTTCCCCATAATATATACACACATTAAATTTTACAAGATTATAATGTAAATCTGTTCAAACGTTATAGATGCCTATACTACACATGTTGTTGTTTTTGCATTTTAAATCACATTCTATTTTTGCTTTTTAAAAAAAAGAGTATGTGTCTACAAGTAATAAATTTTACAAGATTATAATGTAAATCTGTTCAAATGTTATAGATGCCTATACTATGTTAGTTGTTGTTTTTGCATTTTAAATCATGTTCTATTTTTTAAAAAAGAGTACATAATCAATCATTTAGTGTCTGCAAGTTTATTTTTAAAAGGTGAGTAACTGTGGTGAGTATAATTAAATTTGACAATTAAAATCTGATTTTTAATTGTAATTAACAATTTAAAAATTACATAATGTGATTTGAAATTAATGTGATTTGAAACAATGAAATTTGATTTTTAAACGGAATTGAAAATTAAAAAATTAAAGACAAAAATAAGAATTTAATTTTTAATTGTTAGTTTTAATTAAATTTTTCCCAACAGTGGTGAGTCAGTGTCTTTTTATTATCGTAAGTCTAAGTTCTTATTTTAAACTTTTAGTTTACTCTAATGGAGAGGAAAAAACACCCAAGAAAATGAATTTTTTTGGAAACAAAAATTTCAATTTTAGATCACTTAGAGAAATGGGAAGGATCAACAATGATTGGAAAACATTTTAGTTTGTGTGAATCCACTATAAGACCAATTTTAAAAAATGAAGTTGGCACTAGTTGTATTTCCTCTTGTGATGAATCTGATGTCTCAAGTAGTGATAATGATTAAAATATCGTACATGTATGAAAAAAAATGTAAATTACGCATAAAAATATATTGTCTTGAATAAAATTAAATACTGTAGTTAATAAAAAAAAGTAAAAAAAAGTTTGTCTTGTATCAATTTTTTTCAAATTTGAAATTTTTTATTAGTCATATTTTATTTTTTTAAAGTAATTTTACATTGTTGCTTTGCTTTTATGTGATTTTTAGAAAATTATAGTATATATCCCCCATTTTACAAGACAAACTTTTTTTAACTATAATATTTAATTTTATTCAAAATAATATATTTTTATGCATAATTTACAGTACAGTAATTTACATTTTTTTATACCCGTTTTAATTATTATCACTATTAGCCGACAAACACATTCGTTTGCAAACTGGTAAAAAATCAGATTCTCACAAGAGGAAATACAACTAGCGCCAAGTTCACTCTCATGTTGTGTTAATGGTTTTCTGTTGACAACGTAATTAGTAATTAATCTTTGAGACAATGATTTTATTAATTGTTTATAAACTTAGACTTATGATAATAAAAAGACATTTATTTACCACTGCTGGGGAAAATTTAATTAAAACTAACAACTAAAAATCAAATTCTTATTTTTGTCTTTAATTTTTTAATTTTCAATTCCGTTTAAAAATCAAATTTCGTTTTACATCACATTAATTTCAAGTCACTGTAAGTAATTTTTAAATTGTTAATTACAATTAAAAATCAGATTTTAATTTTTAAAAGTCAAATTTAATTGTGTCCACTGCTATTACTCACCTTTTAAAAATAAACTTGTGGACACTAAATGATTAATAATTGATTACGTTCTTTTTTAAAAAGCAAAAACAGAATGTGATTTAAATGCAAAATTAACACGCACAATGTTTGAACAAATTTACATTATAATCTTGTAAAATTTAATGTGTGTATATATAAAATGTGGAAATCATGATTTTAATTTCATTATTGCATAAAATCTTACTATTATGAAGCACTGAAAATATTGAAATTACTAAGATGAAAGTCGAATTCCAATAATGTGCTATTACTTTCAATATAATGTAAGTGCGTGAAATTTATTATTTAAAGTAATAGCGCATTATCGGAGTTCGACTTCCGGTGAAACATGAATCACGTAACTTCAAAATCGTGTTAAATAAGTCCATGTAAAAAGAGACCCAGGTATAATAATAAAATCCACAAAACAGAGTAAAAGGGTCAGAATTATAAAATTACATTTTAATATTGAATGGAAAGTTGTGGCAATAAGATGAAAAGATGGTACTATAATTATTACAATATGAAATATATACAAGAATTCTGCATTAAGCTATGTAGTAATGAAGAAAAACAGTATAATCCATATAATTTAAAACAACATTTTTGAAATTTCAATTAAAGAGTTGATACATGTGATAAAATCTATGAAAATTCTCCAGAAAATAGAGAAATTATTGTACATATTTAAGGAAAGCAGATGAAAAAAAAGAAAATGTCTGGCAAAAATATATATCAGATGGCTAAATAATAAGATATACCCTATAAAACAATCGAAAAAATTAGTAATGATAATGTCTTTATTTAGCATATGGATATTTTAAAAACCATTTAACTATTAACAAAATATCATAAATAAACTTAGAAATTCCAATTAGAAGATGGAATAATCAATGGCTTCATTAAGTTTTTCAATTTATTCACTACTGTCATAGATTTGACAGTCATTAACTGTGTAATTCATAGTTTGTGTTTGGCTAAATCTCCGTAGACTAGGGGTTGTTGAATTCCATTTATTAAGCAGATGAGTGCAAGAGCCATATGTCATCATAAATCTTTAATGAGAATCCAGTTGCATCTAGAAATATCAAATCCAGCTGCCTTTATTGTTAGACCTGCAAAAAAAAAATATTTGTTTGAAATCTTACAAGAATTCCGTTTTTTTTTTTAGATCATAATTCTTTTATTGTAGAATCTTGATTGAACATTAAAAAAGTTTAATGTGTAAACTTTTTCTCCAATAAAAGCATAGTATTCATAAACAGAATTTGTTAGTGCTAAGAAAATTATCTATAAAATACTCCATAACAACTTCAAGTAATGTAGTCAGCTTTCTAATGATAATTATTTATAGAAATTAATTTATTCTAACTTGAGGCTATGTCACAAGGTTGTTTACAAGTAGCAGGGAATGGGATTGATATTTAACCAAAAGGAAAAAGGGAGGCATTAGAAATTACAGATCTATAAGTATTCTGTCAGTTCTATAAAAGTTAAGACTAAGATCACTATAAATAATCTATAAAATGCTGTAGATTCAAATCAATTAAAATAAACTGGATTTCAAAGTGGTTATATCACAGAAGAGCACATCCTAGCATTAAATAGAAAGAAACAATGAGTATAAACTGCTATTATGCTTCAAATTGTAGATTGCTTTGAAACATCGTGATCATAACATGAACCAGAACATTGAAAATTGTGAAAAATATTCATCAAAATGCAACTATGATAAGTGGATTATGGCATAATACTAAGAAGATTAACATTGGTAAAGTTGTGTGTCAAAGTAATTTTATTTTTCCAAATTTCTTACTGCAGTTTTATGGTTAAATAAATCAAAAATGGGAAACTAAAAAATAAAGTTATATGGAGATCACTTAATTCACTTAGATTTAGCAGATGATGTGATTACCCCCCCCCCCCCAATAGTTCTTCAGACTTCAGTAAATGTTACTAAAGCTATTACATATAAATCAATAAAATAGATTAAAGATAAAAAAAATTAAGGTTTGATAGTACTGAATCAGATACAATTTTTAGCTATGAATACCATAGTGATGCAAATGGAAAAATAAGAGATGAAAATAATCATAGAATTAAATTTGGATTAAGAGCTTTTCGTAAAAACAATTTAATATTTAATATTAAAATAATTAGTAAAGAAGATTTTAATAAGTGTGTAGTATGTATGAATTAGAATGTTGACACTTACTTATTAAAACAACACTACAGAGCTTCAGATTATACAGCAAAGAATGAGATGTTTGTTAGGAATGTTAAGAAAAGAAGGAAAGTGTACTATTATGGTAAAAAGATAAACACTGACATTGTTAAAAGAATAAAGAAACTAATGGAACTAAAATGAATATATTAGCAGAGAAAGATCAATAAATATTCAACTGTAGTTAAACTGAATCTAAAAAGATACCTCGAAGAAGATCACATGATGTGGATAAGTAAGGAATTTTTTTTTGAGTGATGTGCATTAGAAAAACTAGATTAAATATAAGAGCCTTTCTTTTTCCAGTAAATTAATATTCCTAATGATGATGATGAGAAATTGGATGATAAATTAGATTACATCAGGATCATTTATATGAGAAAAAATATATATCTGATAAAATTTCTGTTATTTGAAGAAAAAAACAACTCCCATCCAAATACGAATTCATGTTGTGATTAGGCCAGGTAAATTAGACAACCATTACATTTTTAAACTATTCTTTAATTGATATATAGGTAAGATATTTCACAAATATTGTATAAATTATATATAGAGAAAAAAGTGGGAAAACAGAAGTTATATAAAAATAAACTTTGGTTCATCATTTATATATCTGAAGGCGTAACCAGTAAAATTCCTTAGTTGATGATTAGTTTGCAAGCAGAATTGTAAAATTGTAAAGAGTAAGAAAGGCATTTTTTTATCTTCAGATATCTATAAACAAATATGGAAAATGTATGTTGACGATTTTGTATAATAATATTAGAAAATAATAGAAAAAGACTAAAAAAAGTGTTACAAATATGAAAATAAACGGTTGGATGACGAATCATCTTCTTAGGTTTAGTTGGATTATAGTATTTTGGAAGGCAATAAGATTAATGAGGGAGGGGGTAGAGAATACTAAAGTTATATTTATTTTCATGGGTCATAGCATTGGCCGGGACGCGAACCCACAACCGTCTGCAACCAACTACTTGCTTGCAAGGCGGCTGCGATGATCTCTCGGCTTTATCATAAGGAAAGGTACAGATAAATTGGATGCAAAAAAAAAAAAAAAAAAGCTGAGAAGATTATTAATAACGAAGTTTGTTTTTTCAAAAAAATATGTTGATATACATAAATAATAGAGAAAGGAAATAGAAAAAATAGAATAATAGATACATAAACTTATATAATAAAATGTAGGGTAATAAATCTTTTGAACATCAGATGTGTCAAAATGACAATTCGGTCTTGCTTACAAAGATATTAATCATGTAAAATTATTATTATATTATAACTATAATGATGTTTATTAGTGATTCAATGAATTAATACTACAATCACGTATTCTTTTTAACTTAATCTTTTTAATGTTTGTCATATTTGCAATGACAGTAGCATACAAATTATTTTTAACTTTTATTTTCGCATATTTATAGAAATTAAATATTTACCGTCTTATTTATTTCATCTATTTTCTTCTTCTTAATCTAGACAGAACTCGTTTTAAATGTCTATTTAAAATTTACAAGGAAATACCTTCTGGATAATTTTATCTTTATTTACGTTTCTAATTACTAACCTACCTACTTCTTCTTTTTTTTTTTTTTTTACTAAATTCAAATTGTGTCAAATTTTTTTAATATCATCTTTTAAAAATTTGGTTTAAACAAAGTAAACATATTAAATGATTTAAACATTTTTTTTTTTTTTTACTTTGTTACGATGCTGTAAAAATGTTTTACTTTATATAAATAAAACTAAAGAAAAAAAGTTTAAATACTTTTCTATGATTGCCTAAATGTTTGCGATGATAACCATTTATTTATAGATATAAGAAACATTATTTCCATCATCTAGCTGAAATGGTAAATCTTTTTAGAAAAATTCTTACTTTTTCTAGCTGTCACTAATCAAATCAGCAACACTTGTAAAAGAGGGAGAATAATACTGCTCTGAATTTTGTTTTTTATAGTAATTTGTGTGTTATTGCTAATAGCTGAACATATTTGGAAAAGTATAAATAAAATTTGAACTTTTCTAAAGTGCATTTAAAAGTTCAACTATATGATGGAGGTAATTCAACATATAACTGCTCGTTCATGATGCTAAGGTAATCAAATGACATATCTAGATCAAAGTGATAAGTTAAGCACACCATCTACATGCTTCAACACCATCTCTAAACTATGTTCAGATGCTATAACCAAGCTTCCTCTTATCAGCTATTCTGATCATTTTGATGATTACCTTATGGCAATTATAACAGTTCAACTGATATTTTTTTAATCTCACTATAGCAATGCCTTACTAAATAAGTTCTTCTAGCTTAAATTGCTTAGGGCACAAGCAGTCCATAAATTCAATATGTATTCAGATTATCTCTGAACTAAATGTTTTAATGTCTCATTATATATATACAATGATCAAATATTCAATATAAAGTTTATTTGTCCACAATGTTGTTATAGGTATATTATACTTAATATAATAATCAATCTAAATAAGATTGAAACAAACAACTGATTATATTTATAATTATTTAATTATCAATCCAGCTTTCATCTCTTATTGAGACTTTTCAAGACATACTTTTTAAGATATATTATACTTTATTTATGCTGATTTACACCCAACTGCTACAACTACACCAAAGAATATCCTCTTCAGTAAAATAAAATTCAACAAATATTATAATACTTATATCTCATCATTAAGGAATGAGTTTGGATAAAAACATCTTCATCCATGTCCTGTGGTGTTTATAAGCTACAAGATTATTCCTGTTACTTGGCACTCTTATAAATATGCAATCAGCTTAATAATAAAGAACCAAATGGACATCCAGGAGCAAACAAAATTATTTCTAGTCAAACCATCCCAAGATATTTAATGAGGACAGGACAGCATTTTATAAATATTTAATAAGCTATATCATTTTTGATTATTCACATTTACAATAAATGGGAAAATTAGAATGGAATAAATAGCATTTATTCTAGAAAGCATTGAATCAGTTGGAATCATGTGTATTTTTTTTGTTTTTGCTTTTTCACTTGAAAGATCCCTAAAATATTGCATACATTATTATTACAAAAAGTATTTCCTGTTCGGCAAGCCATTATGTATAGACAATACCACAATATTAGTTTATAAAGCTATATTTTTCACTAGGCATATTAACTTAACTAGTACATTATTCAGATAGATTTAAATTGGCTTTTCACTTAAAGATCTTGAGTCATTTCTTTATCTCTACATAGAAACTATTATCAAAACCAGTTATTTTAGTTATAATTTAAAAGAAATATTTAGAATATATAAAAACAAGGGAAAAAAACTATTTCTGTTATTTCTTTTGTACTAAGAAAGGGATTTCCAGATATTTCTACAGTTATTTTTTTGTACAAAGAGAAAGGCATTACCTTTTTTTTTTGTCATATACTTGCACCTTATAATTAACCCTTTGAAAATCAGGTGGCCATTGTTAATTTTTAGAAAAATGTACCCTAACTATAATAACTTAGATATTTTGTGTTTGAATGTAATAAATATATATAAAACACATGCATTAAAAGAAAGGTCATATATGAAAGAATGTAATGAAGCTGTTAAAATAGTCATTTCATAAAGAAAAAGTTAAGAAAAAAAATATTTTTAATAGTTTTAAGAATGTTTATTTTTACACTGATTCACAAATCCTAAATTTTGAAATTTAAATGATAAAATGACAATTTCATAAACAGCTTCATCACATCTGTCATAAAATGACAAAAAGAATGATGTATTGGAAGTCTTATCTGAGGTAATTTTTCACCGAGAAAATTACTAAAACAGTGGCCTTGCTGTGGTCCATTTTCATTCTAGAGCCAGATGTATTCATTTGTGCAAAAGTACCTATAACAATATGAATGGTTTTTAGTGGAGAAAAAAGAACAGAACAGTGTATTAAAAAAAAAAATCAAACTCATAAAAAATAAAATGAATTAAAAATAAATCAATAAAGATAATTTTTTATTATTATTAACAATGATTACATGTATTGAAGAAGAGCTGAGTTCAAATACATGGCACTTAAACACAGAGTGGATAGATTGATGAAGCCAGAAACTGTGTATAAAATATCCTATATTACATGAAATTCTAGTTGTGAAGCATAAACTTGTATATAAATATATTTATTATTTTACATAAAAGATATGAAGAAAGGCTGAGTTCAAATACACAGCACTATAACACAGAGTGGATAGATTGATGAAGCCAGAAAGTGTGTATAAAATATCCTATATTACATGAAATTCCAGTTGTGTAGCATAAACTCATATATAAATATATTTATTATTTTGCATAAAAGATATGAAGAAAGGCTGAGTTCAAATACATGGCACTGTAACAATAAGTGGATGAATTGAGGAAGCCAGAAAATCTATAGAATATCCTATATTACTTGCCTAAAATTGACACAAATCAATTGCGGGTCATAACTTTAGCAAGTCAGGGCTGATGCAATAATTTGTCCATAAATTCAAACTTGGTCATGCATGATACACTATTCGTATTTATAATCATGCCAAAAAATGCATCAGCTTATGGGGTGACAGATTACCCCAATCCTGAACTTTTTTCCATTCTACAGCATATTTATTTGTCTCAGCACATATAAAATTTTATAATTTATTATTCTATAGCATATTTATTTGTCTCATCACATATAAAATATTATAATTTATCATTCTATAGCATATTTATTTGTCTCAGCATATATAAAATTTTATAATTTATCATTCTATAGCGTATTTATTTGTCTCAGCATATATAAAATTATATAATTTATCATTCTATAGCGTATTTATTTGTCTCATCACATATAAATATAAAATTTTATAATTTATCATTCTATAGCATATTTATTTGTCTCAGCATATATAAAATTATATAATTTATCATTCTATAGCGTATTTATTTGTCTCATCACATATAAAATATTATAATTTATTATTCTATAGCATATTTATTTGTCTCAGTATATATAAAATTTTATAATTTATAAAAAAAAAAATAAGAAAAAATTAATTACATACCCTTGAACGTTATCCAAAAACGTAACTTGAGAAGAGAGCCCAGAATCACAGACAACTTCAACGGAAAATCAGAACTAAAATTTTCAGTAATTGATCCAACCATTGTGGAATAACTTTTTTACGATATATAAAATGATAAAAAAAAACAATTTTTAGGTACCCTTCACTAAAAATATTCATAAAAAATCTAAAAATTGTTATACAGAAAAAATTCTTAGATATTCTTGTAGAAAACAAAATGGCGCAAAGAATGACGTAAGTCCCGTATGTGTGACGTTTACCGTTTACGCGTAAACTCAGCTTAAAATCGAAATTTCTAGAAAGTCGTACAAAAGTCGTACTAGAAAGTGCTATTCAACATAGCTTATGCAGCACTCAGGCCATATAACAAGCTGTCATCTTTGTGAATAATGCCCCCCTACCCCACACCTTCAGAATTGTTATCACTCAATTATCAACTTACTTGAAAGCTTTCAAATTGCTATTGATTTTATTATCCAGTAGAAAAAGTTATCATTTTGGACACTGATATATTTTCAAACTTTTCCCAAATCTTTTCTTGTAATCCTACTAACATTCACCAAACTAAAATTAAGTAATTAAGAAAATCAGTAATTAATAAGATGTGAAAGAACATGTATTTTTATTTTATCCATATTAGTTCACTAAAGTAAACAATTTAAATGTTATCTTCAAAGAATTTACAACTTACTTTACTCCTTAGTTTCACATGTCCTTCATTACAGCTAATAGAATCAATTCCATTATAAGAACACTTGTTATCTTTTTTTGTAAACATTTTATTGCAGGTATGGCCATAGAATCACTTGCTAAAGCTCTTCATCTTTTATATTAAAATAAGATACCAAATGACAGTTTAATGCATTCTTCTCTAAATGTTGTTTGGCATATGTCACTCATCTATTAACAGTTAAACCAGAGTTTTCTCACTCAGATTGCTATAAATGACCTTAAAATGTAAAAAGGAAAGAAGCTTTCACACAGTGAATAATGATATTTTATAAAACACTCATTTCTTATCTAAAGCATACATTCAAATCTCACACGCAACATTCCTGGCAAAAGTTTTCATAAGTTTGCACTTTAAGTTTGCCTTTGATAAGACCCACATGGTATAGTAGATTAAGATATTTTTTTACTTAACAAAATCTTTAATTTTATGGAATTGTGATCTCAAGTTTTTAAAGATTATTAATTTATATGAAACATCTATTGTTAAGATGTCTTTATATTTTGAAATGAAAGGGGTCAATTTATTGTCATTTCATTCTTGAAAGATACATTTTTTTTATTGTAGAATGTTTAATAAAATATGACAAATCTGAATGCAAATAACTGTTAGTTTTGATGGATTGCATTAGTGTTATGCAACATTGTTAGATTTGGATATCCTAAGTAGCTATTTAGAATTTAAATTCAGTTTTGATTTTTTTGCTTTGCATAAATATTTCAGTTAACAAATACTACTGTGTTAAAATTAACTCCCCCCCCCCAATTTTATTTGAGATTTACATAATGAATAAAAGTAAAATTAATCCTTTTTTTGTTTATAAGGAACAAAAAAAAAATATTCAAATATTTTATATTCCGTATTATATAAACATGCTTAATAATGTCTTATTAATTTGTTAGATATTCTGTTAACCATTTTTTCAAATTTGTGGGTTAAATAAGTGCTGATCAGAATACTCATCACATGGTCACCATCTCCTATGCTCACACAAGTTAATAAAGAAGCAAACTCTCCATGGGTGACACTATTGTGTGGAGAATTTGCTATAGAATACTCATGTGAAATTATGAAAATTTCATTCACACACTATATATATGTAAGTCACACCATTATAGCCCATGATTAAATAAACTAATAGAATATCAGCAATCTGTCATCAAGGCAACATTCAGTTACATAATAAATGGAAGCCTAAACCAATAAGAATATCAGCAATTTCATTGTGATAATGTAATTTACATATGATTACCATTAGTTGTTGGTATTTATGATTTAATATATATATGTTGTACCTACTGACATTTGAAATAAATTACAGTATGTGGTAAAATGTCAGTCATATTTTTTTTCTCTTTGTTAACCTATGAAGAATTAAACTGCATTGCTATGATGAATGATAATATTGATATAAAAAATTGTTTATTATTAATTTTACCTTATAAGATTGTGAATTGAATTTATTCATTTTAAAATGGATATGTGAATAATAAATCATATAGTTTGGATAAAATTATTGTTCTTTTGTTATACATTTTTTTATTACTGCATTCATGATAATAAATTACTAATAATACAAGTAAATGTTTAATGTTTCTAATGTATTTGTTGCTTTATTTGTATAATATTACATTTGAAAGATATGTGTAAAAAATTTATTTCCATTGTAGTATGAAAGAAGGTAGTCTTAGTTCTCTAGTCTGTGTTAGAATAAAAGAATAGTATTTGTATTATGAAATGTCAATGTTTGTCATGTGTAATAATTCTAAAATTTTTTCTTTTATTTGTTATTTTTTATATAATAAAATTTTTATTTGAGAGACATTGGTTGGAATTGGCTAAAGAGTTAAAAAAACTATATTGCTATAGTTACTCTAACATCAATGGAAAAAGTTATAAATAGGACTGAATAGAAAACTCTTATTTTAGCTTCAACAGGAGCACATCTAAATTTTTTTACATAATTTTCTTTTTATGTATTTTAAAAGTATATAGTTAATTGGACAAGAAGGTGGGGTGAAAAGCAACAATATTCACATATTATGAGGAGTGAGAATTTGTTATAAAAATGAAAAATAATCGAAAATGTTTCATTGCATTATAAACTATCAGAATGTTTCTTTGCTTTAAAAACTGATATTACCTACTTTTCAATGATGGAGTCTAAAGAAAAATGTATAAAAGATTATGGTCACCTACTAATATAATTTTATAGGATTGATGAATAGTTTATACAGAAGATAAAAATTGGTTCAATTCCCATAGCATCATCATGGATGAATCTAGCATCTATTCACTTGTAATGTTTTATGAATTGATTATTTTCTAAATAAAAAGCTATCTACTTTGCATCACCATGAACATAAATTACCATTTGCCCATTTATAACATTATATAAATCAAATATCTGCTGAATGAAAAGATAATTTGAATATTTAGAAAACAAATGTGCTTTCAATTGTATAACTTTTCATGATATTTCTAGTTTTTCTGGAATAATAAAACATTGTCTGATTGTGATCTAAAGAAATAAACACTAGAACTATGGTACTATTTTAGAAAGGCCATATTTAAAGACTATTACTTAGGTCATTTGCTTATATTTATTATTGTATTGCTATATATATTGTACCGGGTTCGAATATGTGTTATCGAATCACCAGCCTCTTAGGCAGAGAAGAATATACTCGGAAAGTATGTATGCCCAAACGATAGCTATAAAATATATAACTAGCATTACATTTCCAGGACACAACTTCTTCTCGACTGTTGAGTTCAACACCACGTTCAAAGCACTTTTTTTGTTTGTGTATAAACACGGGCGCCAGCTATCTATTCAAGAATGAATAAATAACACACTTTGAGCAATGGCCACTAACTCAACGCCTAAATATCCATGACTAGCTCAGCTATTTGTAATCACTAACATATTATACATAACTAATGGTGAAAGAATTAATAAAAGAATTGGTAGAAGGAATTGATAAAAAGAATTGACCGACAAATAAAGTTTAATTTTAAAGACAATTTATTAACTAACATTTACTAATTTTCAACATTTTATAATTCTAATAAAACACACGCATATTTTTAAATTAACATTTCTAAACTAGTTTAACTACTTCCGGTTTGTCGGCGTCATTTGCGCCCTTCGGTGCTCATTTGATGATGTGCTATTTTCTTTCTTTGCTGACGTAAAAAGTATAATGATGACATCGAAGAAAATATGGCCGTTTTTAGCTATATATGTTAGCTTTCAAACGATCTTTATTTCAAAAAAATCGGTCGAAATTTAGATTTTTGGCGAATTTTTTAATCAACCACAGTATTTAATTTTTTTGTTTTTTTTGTAATTTTTGTACTTATCACAAACGATAAAAGATATAAAATTTTTATGCTGCAAGTGAAGTTTTCTTCTATTATTCTCAAACAAGTTTACAACAGACTAAGAATGTAATTATTCGTAAGTAAAAAATTTTAATTTTTTTTTTAATTTTTTGAAAAAATATATTTTTTATTAATTTTAGTTTGTAATTAGTTGTGCTAATTTGTAGTTATATATTTATTTATTTATGCTCATATACAATTCATATCTATCAAAAAATTGTGTGTTAATTATATATTTATGTCGATAGAATTCATATTTATCAAATTTTCTAAAGGTAGTTTGTAAAATTTATTTAGCTCACATAGAATTCATATTTATTGAAAAATTAGTGGATTTAGTTTGTAATTATATATTTACTCATATAGAATTCATACGTAATTAACTTATTAGTATATAATCATATCGTAATTTTCAAGTCTAGACACTAACCTCTTATTTTTATAAAAATAAGATTTTCAAAATACTTTTGAAACCATAATTATTTATATATATGGTTTACAAGCAAGAGTTATAAGACTAAAAACAAAGTATACAGACGACATTGCAACACAAACATAAACCAATCTGATCTTTATTTTGCTGATTCTTCATTTTCAAACTTTTCAAGCTAGACTACAAATAAATATGGTCAAAAATCGACCACCGCATAAAATAAAACACCTTGCACGCAAAAGAAAAAACACATGGGACACAAGAAAAAACACACTGTACACCAAAATAAAGGAAAACCATTTACGGATAAAAAGGCCCATCTTTACCGCAGAGATTACTTTATAGGAGAACTTTCTTATGCCTTGACACTGACTTGGGCGGGAACGACGACTTGTTTGGGTGGACAGGATATCCAGGAAGACATCGTTTGAAAGAATTTTGTAAGGAAGAAAATACCGAAGAGATTTAATTTTAGTAAGAATTTCCAAATTGAACAAACAAAAAAAATTTCAAGGAAAATTTTTTTTTAGTATCCTTTTTTTGCTTGTTTTCATTTTCGTTCGCAAGTGTTTTGTTCTACATATAAAACGGTTGAAGGCCAGCTTTAAAAGCAGGCGTGAAAATATTCTTGTAGATTTTAATAATAGAACACTGGTATTTATCTAATTTAAATAATAACACTGATATAATGATCACACACATATTAACTCATATACTCACATATATAATAATAAAGTATTACATAGCATTTGAAACTTAAAGACACATATCAATAGTTCATTTTATGTATGATATAGAGTTCATATAATTAGACTCTTGGAGGATTCGCACGAATTAATGCAATGCAATGGCTATTACAGTATAAACGAAAATAAGCAAATGTTTTACCTAGGATTTTGAACGTAGATTTAGAACTTTGTTTTCTTCTTGTTTGCTGCTTTTTCCAGTACGAATGCTTCCTGCCGGCTGGGATGTTTTCTTGATGAGTTTCATTATTCTTCATGATTATTATTATTGGAGACAATTAGATATTGATGGAGATTTCCAAGTTGTTAAGCTAACATTTCACAGGCAGATCTTGCTGTTTTCATCGGACATCAGGCTGTGGAGAGATGTGTATTTCCCAAAACTGCTCAGCACCACATTTTGTTTCTGGATACAATTAACTCAACTGATGGTCTTCTCTTGACTTAACTGACTCAATTAATTTCTGAACTCAACTTATTTCTGAACTGAACTCTATCCAATAAAATTTTACTATTTATACATGCAAAGTGTTGTCCTTGTAATATCCTCCGGCAATATCTGTTGTCAAAATTTCATTGATAATCCTTTGACAACGTGTTTTGAAAGATTGTTTAATTAGTAATAGCCATGCAGAAGTGTTGTTTGATACTTTTAATTAATAGCCATTGCCATGTTTTTTAATGATAATCTTCTTTAACTTTCATTTATTTATAATAACATTTATTACGCATACATTTATTCTATTATTGACAATCGCACATATACACGCACATATATTACTAGTTTAAAGATTATTTTTTCTTTAATTTGAATGAAAAGAGATTTGTATTTTGTAAACTTTAAATTATTTATATTTTACAAATACTAATAAGAAAAACTGTTTACTTCCCTTTATAAAACTTTTAGTTTGACTTTTTTTAACGAAACACCCCTCTCCCCTTCTGATTAATTAATTGCAGCTTTTATTTCAAAAACTAACGATAGAAAACTATTTGATTCTTATTCTTTTTGAAAACAAACTGTAATAAACTCTTCAACATTTAATTTTACGTTTTTCTTTTATGAAAGATTATTTTAATAATTTTTTTTAGATAAAATTATATGTGCCAATATTAATATTGGTACAATATATATATTTTTGTTTTCATTTAATATATATACTATTTATTGATGTAAATAGTAGTAAAATTTTAGGTTAACTAGTGATCTACTTATATACCTAAATATAAGAGAGTAGTCACTTCCTAAGTTTGGATTTATATTTTGCAGCATAGTAATTATTATTTTAATTTTAAATATTCATTTTTTAATTTATTGACTATAAATTAATTTCAGGTATATCACTTATATTAAGAGTTCAAAAAGATTGTATTGTAATAAGTATTTATTTTGTTCTCTTAAATTTATATTAACAAATAAGTAGATTCATTTCTCTCTATATATATTTATAATTTGATTAACTATATTTTAATATAAAATATAGAAACAAGATATATCTTGAACTTTTTCATATTTTGGATAGTATAAATATTCTATAACATTTTTTTGTGTTACATAACATATGTGTTTGTATTTAGTATTCAATAAGTATATATTGATGTGCAATCACCTATTGATATATAAAGTTAATGTCAATTGAAAACTTATTGCTTAAAGCATAATCAAATTATATGCATATATTTTAAATGTTTATTTGCCATATAAATATTTTTGATTTTAATTTATACCAATTTGTTAATAAATTTTGAATTAATTTAAAACAAATAAACTTGCTTAGTTGTCATTCAATTTTACAATGCAAATTATTTGATTAATTGTATTTGGATGGTATGATATTCATTAATTGATTATACCACATAATTCTTTAGAAGCTCTTATAAAAATAATTCAAAAATCAAAACACAGAATAGGTAACAAAGTATAATTACATATCATTTTCTTTATATTAAATTTAATGTTTATTATCAAACCAGGTATAGATTTAATACAGTAATAAATTAACTGATTTGACATTTTTAAATATTTAATAAATAGTTAGAAGCTTATTGTTATTATTTTGTTGATAAAAAATAATATATATATAAGAATTGATATGATCATTGATAAAGGTACATATATACTTATATGTACATAAAAATGATTAAACAGTACTTATGTATTAGTCCTGCAACATATATCAGAACTGCTATGCTTTTTAATATTTGTATCAATCCACTGATAACTTTCTAATCTTGTGATCTGATCAAATAATATGCACACATGTGCATGATATTTTTTCTGCAAGATTTATAAAGTTATTGGCAGTTTGAATATGTATAGGAAATTGTGTAGCATTTCTGATATGTGTTGCAGGATTAATATGTAATATTCATTTCTAACAATACTAAAAATATGAATGTCATCCAAAAAACAATCCTTAAAAAGTACATTTTTAACAATACTGAAAATATTGATTTGACATAAAAATCTGAAATATGACACGCCATTATGCAATTTTCAAATGTTACTTTAAATACAGACAAAACAATCACTAAATTACAAAATACCATAAAATATTACAAAAAAAATCTAAAATATACACATATGATACTTACCATGTAATATATAACAGGAATTATTGCAATAAAACAATCAATTTGTCTGTTCTACTTTATTTTAAGTGGATCAACTTTTTCTCCAAAATGAAGATTTAAAGTAACCCCCTCCCAAATGGACACTTCCTTAACATGTAATTGTGCAGTATATTGTCTGAATAAGATTTTCCCCCAAAATGGTAATAACTAAATGTATATTTTAAAAGCCAAAAAGAAAAAAAAAGAAATAGAAATTAGAACATGTTTATTATTGGTTTAATCTGGTGGAGAAATTTTTTGATGTTGTTCAGTATGTAAATGAATGCACAGTCATTTTTATACAATTGCCACCACATATATTCACCAAATACAAATCTAGGTGGTACCATGATGTCCCTCACTGTTGCTTATTATGCTACTTCACTGAATCCAAAATCTTTCAATGTTTTGTGTATGAACTCCAGTTTCTGGATTCATGAAATTGTATTTATGGTTTACATGAAAATGTTCATAACCAGCAATTTCATAATACATCACTTTTATAGGCCTTTCAACAGTTGGAATAAATCATGGATCCCTCTTCCACATTTTGTTTGCTGGCTTTCATGAGAATTGCCACTGTCCTATCATTAATTATGATGATAAAACACACATCATTCTATCTGCAAAAGCCACCAAAAATCCACTGTTCAGGAAGAATTCATCCAGCTTGATATTTCTTATTTGTGAAAAGGCTCTGGTCAATGTTGATGATTTTGTTAGGACCTCCAATTTTATGTTTTTCTTGCTATAACATCATAGTGGTACAAACTTCCTAATTTGTGAGGCCAACTGTAGATAAAGTGGATCACCATTAAAATGGAATTCTGGAATGCTCCAACCATCCCCTTATGAAGGTCTATTTTACTGTTACATTCCCAAATGTTATAATGCTATTTCTTAACAGAAGTATGGATGTAAATTCTCATACTATATCCATTTGGATACATTTTTTCAGATGGTAGGATTCCTTTCTGTTGAAAATATAATATATTCATTTTAGTAGTGAGTAGATCCCAAATTGTCATAATTTTGTACTGTTGTAAAAAAGGACTACTACACAGGAAATTATGAAAATGAAAAGTACATATACTCACTCATTTCAAATCAAAACTAGCCTAGTAACACAAAACTATGAATACAAATGAATTAAAAATAAAAAATACAAATCACCTAAAACAGTTAAGAAATACAGTTCATAGCACTGAAGATGTTAGAATGAAATCTGGATAATAACTGTGTCAAAATATCACCAAAAACTCACAGGTTGGTGTGAGATTGAATGATGTCACAGGATTCCTGGAAGAAAAATAATAAATAAAAGATTAAATATTTAAAATAGAATTTTATAATTAAAACATTTAAAAAGGTCAGTCTAAATATTATTATTTGTAACTCTGATTTTGAAATTTAAAAATAAGCATGTTTCTGATAATTGTAAAAATGTCTATTTTGAAATCTTTTAAATTAATTGCCAATTCTCTATCTAAATAAAAACATGTATATCACACTTTGATAAAAATTTCAAAGTTGCTTTCAAAAGAATTTAAAAAAATTTTTAATCAAGATTAAAAAACACTTTTTAAATTTAGTGTTTTTATCATTTCACCAAGACTATATAAGGCTGGATGGAAAAGATTAGTTCAGTCTGGATAGCAGTTTTTGAAAAGTTCAGTCTGGTTTTAATATTTTGAGAAGCAGTAGCCAAATTGGCCAGATATACAGTTTGGATAGTAATTTTTTGAAGACAGTTCTTGCCTTAATATTTTTGTGAAGCAGTCTGCTAGCAGAATTGGTGTTTGGAGAGTTATGAAAATAAAAATAGTGAAGTTATAAAAATAAAAATAGCTCCCATAAAGGTATATCTGATGTCAAGCCAGTAGATCCAGCAATAGGCAGTCTACTAGTTCTATATATTGGAGTTTTGATTCACTTAAAGACTGGGTCAATTTAAATGGATTAATTAGCTTGCACAAATGTATTTTAGAAGACAGTTTGCTAGCCTGAAGCTCATCAAGCCCTAGTCAGAAGAGAGAATGCCAACCATATCCAAATTATACTTTTCCCTGATGATGACAACAAGCCTGGATTATATTTTTCTGATGGACAAAAAAAATCAAGCTTAACAAGAGAAAGCTTGAAGAATTGGTATATATATGCTGCTGTTCATCTATACATGCATAAAACCATAAACAAACACATCATATATATATATATAGTGAGTTATTTTATTTTAATATTCTTCGGTCTGAAATGACATTTTAAAAATTAGATATTTATAAAATGATTTTTGGTTTTAATTTACTAAAAAAAGAGAATTTTAAAAGTGAAACAAACACAGATAATTTTGCATGAATTAAAATAAACTTGCAAGAGTATAATTTTTTTAAAAAAATGTTTAACTAATTAGTCTTGAAAGTGACCTTTCAAAAAAAACTTTCATAAACTGTCAAAAAATTGACTTTATTTCTTTTTTTTAAAAAAGGAAAGAAACTGTAATCAGTAAAGATAGAATTTGATAACCAATTTTAAATTATATCTATGGTTTATTGAGACACATGTGTATGTGTGCAATTAATGTATTTTAACCAAGGAATTAACTATGAAAAATATAATATTATTATTGTAACAAATTAAAATAGATAAACATCAGTATGTGAATACATGTACTCACATATATATTAAATCTTGTTCTACAAAAAAGAAAATGAGTTCTTGCTATTATCAAATATGATAGAAAATGAATGTCATTTATATAATTAATCAATTATTGTGCCACACATATGTGCATAGATTATATGTATGTTTTTAGATAAATCAAGTGGAACTTATATATAAACCACTATATAGTAACTTAAGTTTTGTATATTCATAATGAAATTCATTTATATAATTAATTAATTATTGTGCTGCACATATGTGCATAGATTATATGTATGTTTTAGGTAAACCAAGTGGAACTTATATATAAACAACTATACAATAATTTAAATTTTGTATATTCATAATTTAAATCATAATGAAATAACTTGAATATTGTAACTCACATATATGTAAATCACAATGTGATAATTTTTATTATTATTGTATGTTAATCAAAATCAGAAGGTTTCTAGTTGTAAAACCATATTCTAGAGACCTTAATATCATTTTTATTGTTAATAAACTTGTATTGAATTGTTAAAAATTGTATTGCATCATTATCACTTGTCACCATAACAGTAGTAGAGATTGTGTTCTCTGAGCTAGATTTGTGTATAACAACTGATATATAAATGGGGATATATATTAGTGCTTAGGAGCATCCAGTGATGATAAATCATCATCCTGGTTAGTATGAGGATTATATTCTTTAAAGCTGTTGCACTATATTTTATTTTAGTTTAGTCTCTATCAGAATTTAAATGTATAGTTGGGCAGTACATTAATGCTACCATGTTGCCAGAACATTGATGATGATCAGTGTTTTAATGTCCTAGAATTATTGTTTTGATTTTTATGTATCCTGGTGGATGAACACTAAGTTGTTGCATCCAAATTAATGGTTAAATAATTGTCCAAGCTGGCAAAAGATAAATAGTTGACCTGGTCTACAGAATAACCATTTCCAATTTAGTCACTAAATTGGCTGATGATTTATATATTTTTTATTGTTCAAATAAATCATCAGATTGATTGTTGATTTTATTCTGATGTAGTTTGATTGATGGATCATTCATGATGGATGATTATTTATTTTGAGTATTACTCAGTAAGTATTCATACCTTTAATTACTTATTGATAATTCTGATTGATTTATAGTTAGTTATAGTGGCTCTAAGGGGTTAACTAACTGGATGATTACTCTAATATATTGTTTCATTATTTGAAATATTTTTGTTAACTGGGTTTGGTAATGTTTTTCCATCATACTGGATCTAACCCTTGGACCCCATCCCATTACAATATATATATATATATATATACAAAATAATCTAAAAACAATATATATATATATATATATACAAAATAATCTAAAAACAAAATAATCTTTTTATTTTATTTTACAATTATAACTAAAGTTTCAAATAATCTAACAATGCCCATTTCCTTTTCATTTTTCTGGATCTTTAACTATGTTTGCATATTTGTTTAAATTTTCTTGAACATAAAAAGTTTCATAACATTTTCCTTCACATGATAACTATTTCATATGCTTGCACATAACTGTTATTAAAACAGGCAAAACTCTCCATACAGTAGTGCCACTCAGTCCCAGCCAGAGTAATCAATGGATGCCACAAGGCCTTCTGGCATCCATTGATTACTCTGACTGATACTGAGTGGCACTACTGTATGGAGAGTTTTTCCTGTTTTAATAACATTTTCCTTCCTTGTAATTTTTAACATATCTTATTACCTGAATATTTTTTCACATATCCAGTATCCAAAAAATGTATATGTAGTCCTGATCTTATATCCTTTCTGTTAATTGCTCTATCATGTTCCTTACCTCTTTCCATGGCAATCTTTCCTGTCTTGCCTATAGATATCATATTGCAAAGGTCACAACTAATTTTATAAACCAATCCTATCTATTTTTAATATTACTCACCTTTTTTGAATTACACATCCATTTCCCTAAAGATTTACTATTTTTCCATCTTATTTTAATATTATCACATAACTTTTTTATATATAAATGCTCTGAATATGGAACTGAAACTCACTTCCTATTTGCATATTCATGTCTTACACTATCTTTTGTATCACTATTATTTTTATTTCTGATAATGTTTTTAATATCTTTTCTTTTATATTCCATACTAACATAATCATTCTCAACGTCCAATTTCTGTTAAAATGCTTCTTTTATATTCAATGTTAGTCTATCATTTTTGAACTTAAACATTTTTAAAGCTGCTATTTTCTGTGACTATGCCTGTTATGAATTTGGGCCAATTATACCTTTTTTGTTCTTTAATAGTAAAAGTGAAGGTAAAGGGTCAAGGTTTGTTGTTTTAAATGAAATGGACTATGATAGGAAAATAAAAGATTTTGTAAAGCAGGCATACCAAAAGATAAATAAAGAACCAGGAAATGGAATTAAAACAAAATATAAAATTTTATTGAATTATGAAACAGTTAATTAATGAAAAGGAATATAGATTTTTATATTCTGCAGCCTTTGAACACCCATGTATATTTGGAAAGGCTAAAACACATAAAGATGACATGCCAACAGTAGTAATATTAGACTTTATTAATTATATTTTTAAAAGATTTATGTGATGTAATATATAAAAAGATTATCATTGTAATAGGTTGGGGCAAATACTGTATTAGGAATTCAGAAGAACTTATAGATAAACTAAATAATATAAAGATAAATCAAAATGGAATGATTCTCTTTTGCTATTGAAAAAATGGATCAGAATATAGCTAGGGAAGATAGTATAAAAATAGTTATTGGTAGAATGAAAATGAGTCATATAATTTTAGAAGAATGGTTATATTATCAGAGAAGCATTATTATTGATAAATTATGCTTTATATTTTAAATATAATGAAAAATTTTGGAATATAATAAAGGGATGGATTATGGGTTACTCTATTTGTGGAATTTTATCATCGATTATGATTGATTATTAGAGAAACATAATTGATAAGTATATAAAAAATAAGGAAATTCTAGAATATCATAAATATGTTGAGGATATATTATAATAGGTATTAGTAGAGTATTGTTAATATATTTAAAAAATTGAATAATAATGAATATAATATTAAGTTTACAAAGGAAAAAGTGGAGAAGGGATTAAAATATTTAGACATTTTATTAAGAAAAGGAATTAATGGTAAATACTTATTAAACATTATATTAAGGATAAAGAAAAAAGAGGTATAACTGATCCAAATTTATATCAGCCATGATCACAGAAAATAGAAGCTTTGAAGTGTTTAAGTTAAAAAATGATAGGCTAACATTGAATATAAAAAAAGCATTTGAACAGAAAGTGGAAGTTGAGAATGATTATGTTAATATGAAATATAAAAGAAAAATTATTAAAAAGATTTTCAGAAATAAAAATAATAGTGATACAAAGATAGTGTAAGGCATGAATGTACAAATATGAAGTGGATTTCAGCTCCATATTCAGAGCATTTATATAAAGAAAAGTTACCTGATAATATTAAAATAGGATAGGAAAATAGTAAATCTTTAGGGCAATAGATGTGTAATTTGAAAAAGATGAGTAATATTAAAAATAAAATAGGGTTGGTTTATAATATTAGTTGTGACTTTTACAATATGATATCTATAGGTCAGTCAGGAAAAACTACCATGGAAAAAGGTAGGGAGCATGATAGGAAAATTATCTGAAAGGATACAAGATCAGGGCCATATATACATTTTTTGGATACTAGAGATAGAATAAATTGTGAAAAAAATATTCAGATAATAAGGTATGTTAAAAATTACATGGAAAGAAAATGTTATAAACTTTGTTTATTCAAGAAAATTTAAATAAATGTGTAAACATGGTTAAAGGTCCAGCACAATTAGGGGAGAAATGGGTACTGTTACATTATTGGAAACTTTAGAGTTATAATTTTAAAATAAAAAGAAAAGAATATTTTTTAAAAATTATTTTGTAAATATATATATTGAAAAAAAAAAGGGGGGGGAGTTTGTAATAAGTTTAATCATTTTTAAGTAGTTATATGTATTTTACTAGTTAAGTTTATTGTAATATAATGTAAATAATGTCCATTGGGTGGAGTTGCTTTAGAGTAGTTGGTCATGTGATTGTGTAAAAAGAAACAATTTGAAATGGTTCCATTAAAGCTGGGTTGTTATATTAAATAATTTTTTATTTATAATGAGTTGTCTGTTTCAATTTTGTTTTAAATTGATTATTTTTAATATGATTTTACCGTAAAGACAAAAAGATCTCACTTTTGTAGTTCCAGCTTTTATTCACATATGTTTCAGTATAAAAAGTATTTAATATTTTAATAAATAAATCTTATAAGCATTAAAATAGAATTGAATTTGGAAGATATATAATTTCATAGCCACATATAATAATTATAATAACATTTTATCTAGGTTTTTTAAACACATCAGGTATGCAAACTAGGCAAATCAACAATGTCAACATAGCTAAACTACTGTGATTTCATCAAGAGCAAAAAAATGTAAAGACATGGTTAGTATTACACATGACTTTAAAAAATATCTACCAAGATAAACATCAAGGGATATAAAAGAAAAGCACTGGGATGGAATAGACTCAAAATAAAGTCATGTCCAAAAGTGCAAAAAGAATTAGGATTTTGGCTCTAATCTTAACAAATATATAAAAAATATACCTGTATTTAAATATTATATATATTATAATAGTTTATGGAACCCCCTAACCTAATCTGCCATGCCAGGGTGCCACCAATGCCATTTGAACCTGGAAAATTTATACAGTAGGCAGATACGCATGGGAGAGGTTACTCTTTTATCAAACTGAAAGCCCCAGTCACTAGCTCAGGGAGAAGCTGAGCTTAAAATATTACACTGTATATTCAAATTTCTAATTCTTAAGTTTAAATATTAATAAAATATATAAAGTGAGTTACTGCCAAAATTCAATTAATCAAAACATTTTATTATTACACACACACACACACATTAAAAGGAAAATTCTGAAAATTAAATTAACTAATGAATATATTTCATTTAAATCATGTGCACAGATGGAAGCATTTAATAGATTTAAATACAATTTTAATATTTTAATAAGCATGAATATGCTACATAGATTATGCATATAATCAACCCAATCCCTTTTAATCTTAGGGCAAAAATCTTGCATTCAAATCAATGCTAGCTTACTGATATACCGATGTGACCAATGCAAAATGAGATTATTAGCATAACACAACCATGCTAACAGGAATTTACATCAGTAGCATGATATCATTGGAGAAATAACAAAACATGGTGGGAAGGAATGAGCATTTCTCCCATGATCATTAATAAACCTCACCAACAGACAGGAACAATCCACTGCCCAATTGGTGATGCAAGAATGAAATTATTTGAAATATATATATGAGAAGCTCTGTAAATGAGGATAACTATCTTTGTGGGCTTACTGTCCCAATCAGAGAGTAAGAAAATCAATAGCATAGGAAATACTCTATGACCATTGACACTTTTGGCCATATGTTCCGATCTTACCTGGCTTGACTTTTCTCTGTGGACCATGTACTTATTTCCATTGTTGCTGGTCAGCTTTCTTTAGAGCAGAAACTCAAAATGTTTATCACTAGTATTTTTTTAATTTATCTCTTATCTGACTTTATGCCAAAGGGCCTGTTTGCTATTATATCAATATAGAAAATCATTTCTATTCTAAGATTAAAAATAACTAATTAACAGCATTTTTTAAAAATTCTTTTATATTAAAACAATCTTGTTTTTAGATTTTAAACTTTAAAGAATTATATAATTACAATTATTAAATTATCTTTTTATATACACCTGGGTCTCATTTTACGTGATAGATAGGTTCCTCAGAAAACACGCGCAAACAAAATTGCGCAAAAATAGACTTAACTTACATTGAAAAAGGGGGGATGCGGTCTGTGATTTTTCAAAATTCGCATAAAAGCAAAGCACCAACGTAAAATTACTTTAAAATTCACGCGCAAAAAAAATAAGGAAATAAAATATGACTAATAAAAAATTTCAAATTTGGAAAAAATTGATACAAGACAAACTTTTTTTAACTATAATATTTAATTTTATTCAAAATAATATATTTTTATGCATAATTTACAGTATAGTAATTTACATTTTTTTATACACATTTTAATTATTATCGCTATTTGCCAAAAAACATGTTTGTTTTCAAACTGGTAAAAAATCAAATTCTTACAAGAGGAAATACAACTAGCACCAAGTTCACTCTCATGTTGTGTTAATGGTTTTCTGTTGACAATGTAATTAGTAATTAATCTTTGAGACGATTTTATTAATTGTTTATGAACTTAGACTTATGATAATAAAAAGACATTTATTCACAACTGCTGGGGAAAATTTAACTAAAACTAACAACTAAAAATTAAATTCTTATTTTTGTCTTTAATTTTTAATTTTCAATTTCATTTAAAAATCAAATTTTATTTTACATCACATTAATTTCAAGTCGCCATAAGTAATTTTTAAATTGTTAATTACAATTAAAAATCAGATTTTAATTTTTAATTGTCAAATTTAATTGTGCCCACTGCTATTACTTACCTTTTAAAAATAAACTTGCGAACACTAAATGATTAATAATTGATTACGTTCTTTTTTAAAAAGCAAAAACAGAATGTGATTTAAAATGCAAAATTAACACGCACAATGTGTGAACAAATTTACATTATAATCTTGTAAAATTTAATGTGTGTATACATAAAATGTGGAAATCATGATTTTAATTTCATTATTGAATAAATTCTTACTATTATAAAGCACTGAAAATATTGAAATTACTAAAATGAAAGTCGAATTCCAATAATGTGCTATTACTTTCAATATAATGTAAGTGCACAAAATTTATTATTTAAAGTAATAGTGCATTATTGGAGTTCGACTTCCGGTGAAACATGAATCGCATAACTTCAAAATCGTGTTAAATAAGTCCGCGTAAAAAGAAACCCAGGTGTATGTATTTCTACTTGAAAGTGATTTTATATTTTTTCCACTTTTATTTGAAAGAAATGTAATGGCATATACTTATTCCATTACAATATATAAACTATGAAGACTACTCTCCCAAACTGACTGTTGTTAAATTAACAAGTCACTTTAAGTTCATAAGAATAATGTCATCTGAAAAAAGCACTGACCTCCAAGATAATCTCTTACTTAACTATTGTGCTTATATTTAATAATAATAGATATTTTCATCTTTGATTAAAATTAAAAATGTATATCTGGGTTTAGAAATGATATTATAATTGTGTTTGCAGAGGATATATAAATACATGAAAGCTATCAATACTTAAACAATACCAATATCATTAACAATCAATAATCTCAATATATGTATATGCTCTTACATGAAGTAGGCAGATAGGTATACATGTTATAACACCCCTGCAAAAAAAATATTTTAATAATTAATAGAGAGCTATAGAACAAATTTGAAATTTTTTTCCAAATTTATAAGCACTTCTCTTATCTTTTAAATGATTTTCATAAGTAAATCCATTCATTACATATGCTTTTTGCAAACAACCTTTACTTGCCAGGTAAACTAGAATCTTAAATCACTTGTATTTCTATACCTAATCTGATAGTT
Source organism: Epiperipatus broadwayi (assembly GCA_028023455.1). Lineage (NCBI taxonomy): Eukaryota > Metazoa > Onychophora > Udeonychophora > Euonychophora > Peripatidae > Epiperipatus > Epiperipatus broadwayi. Next base: position 4,352,502 of record JAQFVV010012410.1, on the reverse strand, counting down.
CACTACTTGCATATACTGAGCATTGATTGTATATATGTGTGGAGATGATAATCTGGACCAACTGACAATTGCTGATTTAGCACAAAATATTATGTTGATGATCATTTATCTTTTTGACATGTGTGTGATCAAGTGTATCAGCAGTATGAGATAGCATGGATAGTTGAGGTCGTGTGAAAGTCTGAGTTCAAATCCCCTATATATTACGTATAGAAGTGCAGGTGTGGAAAAGCCTGTACTATAGAAAACAATTCATATATTAATATATATATAGAATATTGAATATACAGTTATATAAGTAGACTACTTGGATCTAGAAAATAAGAACAGTTGTGTGTATCTTATTTACAAAGTGTGAAAATGTTATAACAGTAAAAAATAAAATTACGGGTCCAAGTTTGTTTTGTAAAATAGAGAAATTTTGCAACACTATCTTATTTTATTGTTGTTGTTGTTGTTGTTTTTTATCAATGTTGTAATCAAAAATAAATATTTGAAATTTTTTTTATTATATATAATATTTATTTTGTTAGGGGGAAAAAGATATTCTAATTAAAGATTCTTTTATTTAAGTCATGGATTCTGATGTTCATTTGAAAGACTTCCATTTTCTTTTAAAAAATTTCTATTAATAGTGACTGATAGGTACTTCTATATATTATTCATTTCATAAATAGATGTAGATTAATTTTAACGCATTAAAAATATTCTAATTTTAGAACAGCTTATCAATATATATAATTTATGAATAAATTTAAAATATTAAGTTTGAAAATATTTAAATTCTTTGATTTTTGACAATTATTATATTTTATTAGTTTTATTGGTTTTTATGCTTATGGAACATTTAAAATTGTTTTTAATAGTGTATTTTTTTAAGTTACTGTGAAAAATACAACTTCAACATATTATACAAAGATCAATATAGCACTGATAGGAATAATTAATTGTCACATGACCACCATCTCTTATGCTTGCTGTGTGTGGCATATGTACGTATAGTGAGTTTTGCCTGTTTTAACAATAATTAATTGTGTTACGTAGAACATTACAAGTCAAAAGTCTCTCCAATTTTCATCTGAAAAGAAGTGATAAAAGAGAAGATCATATTTTTGGGGCTGGTGAAATGTTAGATGGTGAATAATATTTTTATAATTTTCACAACACTACTCTCATGCAATAGGAATTGGCTTTTAACCACTTTTAACACCTTGTGAAGAGATATAATCAAAAAAATATGACCAAAGTCATGTGAAAAATTCTATGTTCCCTAAGATGCACATTTCATGCTGACCCAGCACTCATCAGTTGGCCCAAATCACAATCTCTTACACATATATTTATCATTACTCAGTACATATAGTTAATTACTATAGTTTAATTGATATGTCAAATTTACTAACTTCACTACATTGGCACAGACTACCTGATGAAAGTATATTAATAATTTTTATTGGTCTTATATTAGACCAGAAATTATCCATTTAATGAATATTTCTACAGTGTAATTTTACTACATCACTGTCATACAAGGTGGGGACTGGAATGCTTTTTGTTTTACCTCATTGACAACTAGAAATTTATTTACCAATCAATAGTTCAATGTTTACTTGGATTGAAATCTAACAATCATTTATATTTTTATATAATATTGAAATTCCAAATCATGGGTATTGCACGAGGAAGTGCTAACCTCTATGTCACAAATCTCTTTATATAAAAAAATTAAATTGAGTTATTCAATATATTTATGTTTTAAAAAACAAATGTACTAATTTTAAAGAGAGTTTTAAAGTTTATATCTGAGCTAAGAATAATTCTAATGTAAAAAAAGATTATTAGTAATCATTAATCTAGTCATCTTAAATTCTTGGTGTCAAAGATGTAAACACTGAAGGTTTGATATTTTAAAGTCCAAGTGTAAATAATTATATATACTGTATATGCAATATTTAGCAAATTAGTTACTTGATGCTAGAAATAATGGTGAAAAACATTTAATTAGAAACGGCAATGGTTTCCCAGATAGGTCCTTTTAAAAAAAAAGTTTTATTATGTTTTATTTCAGTGTATGGAGATAAGATGGGACCGATAGAGTAAACTTTTTCAGACTTGAATAAAATAAATTTGGAAAGAGAGGCTGACTAAATAAAGTTAAAATTATTAATGAGACAATGAAAAAATAGAATTTGTTTGAAAAAATTAAAATAAAATATTACACAAACAAAAAATAAATAAAAAATAATTAGTAATAGCAGGATTTATAAAAGAAGTCTTGAGAGGATTGATAGAATTTTAATTTGACAATTGTACCAGTGACAACGATATATATATATAAGTAAACTTGTTAATATATATATGTATGTGTTACTGTTTCTAAATGTATATATGTATAATCATATATATGTACATAGTATATAAATAGTTAACAGATTGATATTGCATATCTAAATAAATATGTGTCTAGATAATTTATTTCTATCTCTCTACGTAAATATATATATATGCTTAACTTATATTTCTGCGTTTATATATACAGGTTATAAAAGCAAAATATATATATACACACATACACAATATTTAATTTAGGTCATTGTTAGCTACTCAAGTTTACTCCACATCTTAATTTTAAGTTGAAGAATATTTACTAGTAAGCAGATCATCCCCATCAACTTTACTGAATAAAGGAATTTGTACGGGAATTGACACAGGTGAGGTAGGATCATATTGTGCAGACGCACCTCTCCGTGCACATCTGCCTCTAGTGTCACGTATACTTCCCGCGCTTTGCCCGCAGGATAAGTAATGCAGTCGAGTGTTGAAAGCCTTATATAGAGTTCCAAAACAATGAGTTTAGCATTTGCTAATAAATAAGGATGATAGGAAAGAGGGCTGTTGACCCACGATGTCGTTCTGCTAAAAAATCATGTTGATAGAACGACTATCATTTTATTAGTCGCTCTATCAACATGATTTTAATTTATGCATTTTTTTTTATATTGACAAACGAGGGATGTAACTGAAGAAGAAACATAGGATTAAAATTTATCAGATAGTGTTACCGTGAATATAGCGTAAGGTAAGTTAATTAGTTTAAATTAAACTTTAAAGAAAGACTTTTGTGAACATTATGAGAATTATAATGATACACAAGAAAAAAGTATTTTTAATCTATTATAAAAATATGCACTTTTTTTTTAGCGATGAAACGAATTTGTCTTTGATATCTATTTGTAGATAGCTCATAATCTCGCGATGAGTAAATGATATTAAAATACAAACGCGCTTTTAAGAAAGAATTGGAGACGTTCCTAAAATACTTAGAGTGTGCATATTAGACAATTACTATACTATACTATACTATGTAAGGATAAATAAATTTATTTTATTTTTCGCATCTAAGAATTAAAAATAAAATACTGAAAATTAAATAAGATATTAGGGGCTAGGTGGTAGCAAAATCAATCTTCCGCCAGTGAGGATAAAGTTTATTTTTTTACTTTTTTTATTTTCACGATAAAAATATATCAAATAAAATTTCCTTCTTATATCAATATACGTTTGTGCCCATATATGTAAATAAGACAAATGCACTCTTTGTTACAGATTTAAATTTATATCTTGAAATAGAATATTTACTGTTTACTTACTAAAAAGTATGTTTGCATATATATATTAATCTGTAGTACAAATGTACGTCTAATAAAATTTTTGTCATAAATTAGTATAAAATATTTATTTTTATATATTTCCAAATAATGTCTTTGAATGAATTAGAAGCTGAAATGGCTGGACACCTTACTAGAAAAGATGATAATAGAAGAACTCTTGAGATCTTAAACCGGATGCCAAGAGATTGTAAAAGATGTAGAAAGCGATCGCGTGTGAGATGGATAAATGAAATAAGGACGGTTATTGATATGATATAGGGAAGAAAGGCTATGGATTGGATAAAACTGAATTAACCTTAGAGAGATGTTCATCCTGCTTTTAATCGATTATCGGTGAAAATGTTGATGATGAATTAAAAACTAAGCTTACTTAGTTTACTTTTTAATGTATTCTCTTTACATTAGCATTTCTCAACAATGTTTTGACAATATGTTCTTAATCAAAAAGCTCAACTTTTCTTCTAAATTAGGTTATTACGATTTCCACATTAATATAAAGCAATGGATGGGCTAAAGCGATATGAAGATAGATTTTCTTTCTGTGATTTACAAAAATTTTTTCCATCTCGCAATAATCTTTCCCCCCTCATCTCTCACTTAGTTTCTACATACAATGAACAAAAGAGAAGTACATTCTTTATTAAGTTAACTAATTTAAAAATTTAACACACACACATATATAAGCAAAATTCATTCTAATTACTGAATTAAAATAAAATTGTCTTAAAGGAATATGTAAAGTTTCATGGCTGTAATAGTCAACATATCCATCTACCATGAGGTTTAATACCCCCCCCCCCAAGTTAGCTGTTTCATACTCAAACAGTTAGCCATCTGAATTCATCTGCTGATAAATCTTTCTTTATTGTTAACTAGACGACAACGATTCCAGATTAATCTTGGTAGATCAAATGTTGATGTGTTAAGTACAAATGGTATGTTGTTATTATTATTGCTATTGCTGTTATTATAGTTATTATTATCAAGTTGCACTTGGCAATCACACGAATGGCAGTTTTCCAGAATAACCTATCATCAGTTTGGTCTCAAATTCATTCCCAATAAATGTGTAAGAACACATAAATTATATCCACCCAATAGAAAAAATAATTGAATGGTTTATTGTTCAGGAATTCATACGAAGTTTGAATATTGGAAGTGCTTGAGCTAGGCCATCCAAAGGCTCCAAAGTTTGTCACTCTATCACTCCACCAAACAGTGCAGGGAAATAATATAATGGTTTATTGTTCAGAAGTTTATAAGAAGTTCAAGCACCAGAAGTCATAAATCTGAGTTTCGATCCATGTGCCATTAATGATGAGTTCCAATGTCTTACATTCTATTACCAAATGAAACTATACAGGACATATCCCTTCAATAATACATGCCTATGCACTATATATATATATTAGCATTTACATTCTATGTACATAATAGACTGAACTTCTGCTATTAACATATGTACAATAAAAGACACTATAACAGAATATATAATTTAATACTTTTCCAAACAAATGAAATAGCTTCAAAATTTCAAGTTTGATTATCATGTCTTTTGATATTTTCAAAAATCTTTATCAATTTTATGTATAGAAGTTGAATGAAGATAAAAATAAAGATAGAATGTTAGAACAAGGAGTTGCAAGTTTCCTGTGGTAGAAAATGATCACTCTAAAAATTTGAAGTAGAAGATGGCTAGACTTCAGGTGAAATGTTCTCCTTTATTCTTATATGTATATTATTAAGTGAACAGTTTTAATAAGAAAAGCATAATTTACTGTATTCATCATCTTATCACAAATGTAGATAGCCACCATTTGATATTTCCAATGCAAATTACCGTAGAATCTTATATCATGAGTTTCATTATAAATAATAGTAATAAAATCTTTATTTGCATCCTAAATATACAATAGTTTATTTCTTGGATGAAGTATTAAAACTGAGAGTTTCAGAATTCATCCTTGTATTAAACCATGCAGGACAAAACAATCAAAAGGTTTATTGCTTAGAAATCTGTAAGAAATTATAGCACTAAAAGTAACAAGGCTTAACCACAATCCATTCATGGATCTTGGGCTCTACAGTCCATTATTATACTACTGCACAAAAACATTTATTTTAAATTAATTTTAATTAAAGGAGAAAGCATTAAAAAAAGCATTGCATTTATATATCTTAAGGATGTAACTGGTTTATTTAAATCTACAACCATTTCTAAATGGGGACTCTAGAATGAATTGGATTGATAGCATCTACTATAAAGGTTATCACACTGTTGTAGTGCTGTAGTGTAACCTAGTGCTGGAGTACAATTAAAGAACCAAAAATGACTGCCAAATATTTCTTGATTAAAACTCAACTGTCATTTCTGATTACTCAGATTTCACATGAACTCCTGCTGAATAAACTATTGAATTATTATTATTAGACCTTGATTTAGTCATTCATTCTGTCTTTAAGCAGAAAACTTAACATATCAATCTCAATTACTTTTCATCTGTTAATCATTTATAAAGTCTTAAGTTGCAGAATTTTTGTAATAAGCTCAGAATTTTTATAGATTGTCAGTTCAAAAAATTAACCCATCTAGCCATGTTTTTTTAAATTTCTTTTCTTAGATAGGTGACTAAATTAAAAGATATCTTAAAACTATTCCCTGACAAGCAGTTAATTAATATGAAATACAGTGTCTACTGCTCTCAGTAATATAAAAAAGCTGCTTTCTTATAGTGAGTTAATTACAATTTTACTTGATGAATGTATGCGCAGATATTAAGTGTATATCTTTAATATGCTAATACATATTGATTTAATACTGACAACAATATGTTTCTCTCACCTTATTCATATACTTCCAAAAAATAGATTTCTTCACTCAATCGTAAGTTTAAGTAATTAATAGACACTAGGTGGTATAGTGCTATAATATCCATATCTGCAGACTCAGACTGGTTTCTAGCTTTAGCTTCATGGGTGAGAGTTTAGGATTCAAAGCTTATACTAATGTAGTTATGCATCCAGAAGACATCCATTTACTTCTCCCTATATTATTTAAATTAATAGCCTGAAATTAAAAAAAATACTAAGAATTTGAATACAATCCAATAACTTGCTTGCATAGTTATATGGATCTGACATTATTGACTACTGGACTTATTCAAAAACTGGCTTTGATGCTTACAAAGAAGTAGTTGAGAATGGATCTAGAGTGCTCTTATCATATCCCAATGGTTATAACTGCTATATTTAAAAATCTTTAGTTGTTATATTATTTTCCATATAGATAATTGTTTGAAGTATAGCATAATGTTCAAACACAGAAGTTACAAGCTAAGCATAATAATTGAATAGTCCAAATTTTCAGCTACTTTGGTAATTTAAATATATTAAAACATTATACTATATGTTTTAAGTGCATAGAAAACTGTGTTAATATTATTACATAATAGTTCTATTTATTTGAGTAAACCAATATTTTTTTCTACATCAGTTAGGAAGTAATCTAAAAATCTTAACTCTAAGCAAAAAGCTGTTATTGAGTATCATTTAATGTGTATTATATATTTCCATGAATATAAATTTTTCTTGCATAGATATCTTTGATATTCGCTGTTTTATAAAAATTTAGAAGATTATTATGTAACTATTTTGCACTTGATTTAGCATTTTGACTATCTCTATATAAAATTGGGATTTTATAGCTCTGATGACTTAGGTCATTAAAAGAAATACTGTTTTTTTTTTACAAATATATTGGATTTATTTGATTCCTCACCATAATTTTCTTTTAAGTATATAAGCAAATAGTGTGGTTCCGCATTGAGGTAATGCTTATTAGTAAAATAATATTTTTCACGATAAGGCTAAATATGTTGGGTTTTTTTTGTCTGATTATTAGAAAATGAAATCAATTTTGGACCCCTCGGATTTATAAACAAGACATAATCTCAATATATCTTAAACCTTTTAGACTTAACAATCTGGAACCTATTCATTTATTAACCATGTTAGCAGCTTTGCATATATATATATATATATGCTAATCAGTAAACTAAAGATTTAAAGAAATATATAAATGTGTTATTTTTTTGAAGAAATTTACAGAAAGAAGAGATAGTTAATTAGCCATAAATGTTGAATGAAGAGTAATAATCGAATAGTTTATTGCGTGGGAGTTCATAAGAAGTTTGACAACCAGAATTCATAGGTCTTTATATCCAGAATCCGCCACTCTACCGCTTGTTGCCGAATAAATAATTAAATAATGATTGTGAAGCTAACTTGCATTTGCTTAAAGTTATTGCAGAAAGTTGGTAAAGGAAACATTATAAGTCTACGAGTATTGGACTCAGTATTTCCGATTATGGGTGATGCAAAATAATATATCATTTGCAGTAATTTACATATTTGTCTGCGTTAGAAGATTGCAGAAATGAACAGTTAATAGTAAAGATAAACTAATTTTATGATGTTTTTATACTGTTTTATTGCATGGATTTAGCATTCAATCGTGCACATCCGAAATAATAAACAATTTTTCTTTCCCCAATATATTTTTTAAAAAGCTTTATAAATTTATAGACAAGTTTTTAAAAGTGGTTAATTTAATAGAAAATCATTATGGATTTTAAATAAATTGTTTAATCTGCCGATATGATTTTTTTTTAAAAAAAAAAAAGCCAGTCGTAACAACTCGTTTTTAAAAATTAGTTGTACAATATGTGTAGAAAGTTCATTTAAAATTTAAATAATCCTATCGATCAAAACAAAACACAGAATGAATGTCGTGTCTTTTATATAAGACAGTTTATCATTAAAATTTGCGTGATCAGTTTCTGTTATAATTTTCATGTTTTTATAAACATTGTATGTAAAGTTTGATTTTCAGTTTTAATATACTAGACAAAAAATTAGAATTTTATTAACTATTTGCGGGTAATTGTTTTAGAAACAATAAAATCCCGTCTGACTAGTGGCGCCTCTTTTAGCAATTGAGATATTGTCTGATATATTAACTAAGATAGAAATAAAGATATATGTATAGTATCGAATTTGTTCTTATTAATAAGGACAGTCCAGAAAATGATATGTAGTACCAGTGTATTTATAATCACTATGTAAGTAAAATACACACAGCATATTATTTATTAAAACTGAGTTGCAGCACTGTGATAGAGACTGAATCTTGAAGTCTGAAGTACAGTAATTAGTCGATGTCAGAGCTTCCGTGAATAGAATCAAATCCCACGACAACCAGCAATGTTTGTTTCCGATCCCTAAGGATTTATCCAGCCAAGAGAAAAATGTATCATCTTGTTTAAAAAATTTCGAATGCATCGGGTTACTCACGTAATTGATTGGATAAATAAGTTATTAGAATTTAAAATCTGATAAAATCATAAAACCTAAAGTTTAACAATAATATTCAAGTACTTAAAATTTTTAATTAAAAAACAAACAAACGCTTGTACAAAACGATGGAAGAATTTTTAAAAGACAAATTGAAATTATCTTAATAAACTACATTTTAATTTCTAATTTATTTTAGACGCATGCATGAGCATAATATATATATTGTATACATTTTACATTGCACAATCTTTGGCCCTCAGTTTTAGATATACACATATATAGTTTGATTTGAAACAAAATAAGAGCAATTTGGCCATGACTGGATATAATGCTACTTCTACTTTACTGTTCTGATATTATCAAAAAAAAAAGGACGTGAATAAGTTTAGCATTAACAGCTAGCGTCCACTTATTTAATAAATGTTTACATTATCCACAGAAGTGGCGCCTATTTAATGAAGTTTAAAAATAATCTTTAAAAAAAAATAATGAGATGCATAGTTCGTTAGAACTGAATTTCTTTTAAACTCTAGTCTTTGCAAATTCTCCAACTTCCTTTGCTGATTCATTTATTTTATCTAAGCTTATTTCTTAATATAGTTGTTCTGGCTAAGATTATTATCTAGCATTGTTTAATATAGCCGAGGAGATGGCTGATCCAAAAAATGAATATTTCTATATTGATTCCTAGTTGAGAAAATGATTAAAAAAAAAATCAATTGTTTAAGATAAAGGTAATTCTTACACTCAATCTTTAATGTCATTTGATTTCCCAAGTAATTGCACTATCCTAGATCTATCGTTTGGTACTTACATATCAACCTGCTAAACAGATGGTCATACAGTAATTTTTTTGTTTTATTAAAAATTATTCAGAGTCAAAATCTAACGAAAATGAGTGCAAAAGCCTGAAATAAACCTATCTATATACTTGATCCTTTGTTCAACATTTAGAATGATTTTAATTCGTGGCCTGGTGGAGAATGACTTACTCCCTTTGCTTACATATACATTGAGCTATGTTTACATATTAAATCTTATTTAATTATTACAATCAACATTTTAAAAGTGAGATTCTGTCTCCAGCCTTGCATAATTGATTATGAATTTAATAACTTTTAAGTGCCATATTTCATATGGCTGATAAATTAATTTCACTCTGAATTATCAATAATGTTAATTGTTCCAGTCGATTACTGTTTTACTGGCGATTTCCAACTGCTCCTCACAAAATCATACCGATGTCAATTCTCTACACCAACTATATATAAATCTGATCGCAGTGACCAAACTAATTCTGGATCCTTCAAACCAAGTCCCTTTTCTGATAGCAATTCTTTTACAACAGTCTTTAACATTGCAGCGCCATTGCTTTTCATAGTTCTTAATATATATAGTCATAGGATGGCCATTAATACAAAATTTCCCACTCGGGATAATTCCATATGTTTGGAAAAATTCAACTGCTTCATCTTCAGAAGATGGTAAGTCCCACAATTTTATACCTGACATTTTCTTGTAAGTTGTTGATTAGTAATAAGTTAAAAAAATTAGTAATAAAAATAACACGGCAATCAAAATGTAAATTAGTAATCAAAATCACAAAAATGGTAATTAGTCAGCAATAAAAATGTTAAATAAATAGCAATAATTAATAAAAATCACAAAAATTAGTAATCCAAATCACAGCAATGAAAATGTAAAACAAGCAATAATTTCACAATTAGCAAAATGAAAATCTCACAAAATGGCGTATAACAGACAATAGAAAAAAACACCTCTTGCTTGCAATACGACAGCAGGTAAAAGACAGATATTTACCACAATTCACCGCAATATTACATAATCTCGAAGTTGACCACAAAAATACCTTGATCACTTCTATCGATTAGTCATGACAATGTTTCAGTTGCCATGACATTGTTTTGCTTGATCGTCGGTCTTATTTACCGGCGGCTTGTGTAGTACATCATAGCTTAGTTAATACTCAAATACCTAATATTATATCATATCCTCTCCAACATTTCAACTACAGTCATTTTCAAGGATCTACAAACAAAAAATACATATTTATAAATTTATTTAATAATGTAAATCATCTTTCTTATATCAACAACATTTCATATCCCTCATAATAAAAAATATTAACAATACATAATTATATTTTACTTACACTATCCTAGCCCAAAAACTTTTTTTATTCTTCATTTTTAACATCATCTAAATACAAATCTATTTTAATGTATAAAAAACAAAACAAAAACCCATTATATCAATTTAACCCACCCCTAATTGTAAAAAACATTTCATCCTATAACCATTTATCAAACATACCCATATCAATTTTCTACATTCTTAATCTATACCTTCAATGCCATTTTTAAAAAACAAATTCATTTTTTTCTTTTCTTTAACTATTTACTTCAGGGATGCCCAACCCGTAGCTCGCGAGTCACATGTGGCTCGCGTAACTGTTTAATGTGGCTCGAATTGCACTCTTCAAAAAAATTGATAAAATATTTTATGTTCCTTGATGGCACATGCACACACTAAAAAATAAACATTTTTACAATACAAACAATAACGATATGCAGTGTCAGGTTTCACATTAAATAAAATATATTTTTCCTGTAATTGTAATTTATATGTATGTTACCAAATTTTTAATAAATAAAATGTATTTACATTTTTTTTTCTTTTTAACATATTACACCATTTTTTTTTTTTGCTGTACACATTTGGTTTGGTGCTATATATATATATTGTGTTTAGTGCTCTTGTATATATTGTTGTTTTTATCGAGAAAGATCCTTGTAGATGTTTGGTTTGGTGCTGTATATATATTGTGTTTAGTGCTGGAAATAGTTTTTATCGAGATAGATCCATGTACACGTATATATTTTGCTGTATATATCGATGTTTAGTGCTGTAAACAGTTGTTTTTATCCGTGTACACGTATATGTTTTGCTGTATATATATATTGATGTTTAGTGCTGTAAATAGTTGTTTTTATCAAGATAGATTCGTGTACACATATATATTTTGCTGTATATATTGATGTTTTCATCGAGAAAGATCCGTGTACACATTATTTTGGCCACATTAGAAACGGCGGATTGATACCAATGTGAATAGGCCATCCCCCCCCACCTATCTCCCTACATTGCAGGTTTAGTACCCAAGTACCATGTTTATAAATGTAATATGAAAAATGTAATATATAATTGTGGCTCCCCAAATTTTTTTAAATTCTCAACTGGCTCGCGTCAAGTTAAAGGTTGGGCACCACTGATTTACATAATTCTATTTTAACAAACCAAAAAAAACAATTACTTTTTATCTACCTTCCTTATCTATACCATTAATTCTATTTAAAACAGGGTTTTATCTTTTTATATAAAAATATTCTTTTATCATCCTTTCCTTATATTTTTTAACCTTTTCTAACATTTTTATATTAAAATTTTTGGTTTATATCCAAATTCTTTATAATGTATATTAACATTTGAATCTTTATCATTAAAATGTTTTAGTCTAGTTTTTAATTTATTTTTCATTGTACCAATATATGACACATTTTTACCCTGCCCCTTATAATTCAAACATTCAATTATATAAATTCCATTCATATTTTGTCTATTTCTTAATATTTTATGTTATTAATTAAATTCCCTAAATTAAATTTCTTTTTATATACTGATTTAAAAATGTGTCATATATTGGTACAATGAAAAATAAATTAAAAACTAAACTAAAATATTTTAATGATAAAAATTTAAATGTTAATATACATTATAAAGAATTTGGCCATAAAAATTTTAATATAAAAATGTTAGAAAAGGTTAAAAAATATAAGGAAAGGATGATAAAAGAATATTTTTATATAAAAAGATAGAATCCTGTTTTAAATAGAATTAATGGTATAGATAAGGAAGATAGATAAAAAGTAATTGTTTTTTTGGATTGTTAAAATAGAATTAAGTAAATGGTTAAAGGAAAGAAAAAAGTGAATTTGTTTTTTAAAAATGGTATTGAAGGTTATAGATTAGAAATGTAGATAATTGATATGGGTATGTTTGATAAGCAGTGGTTTTCAACCTGTGGGTCATGACCCCTTTAAGTATCGAACAACCCTTTCACAGGGATCGCCTAACCATTGGAAAGCACATATTTTCGATTTATAACAGTAGCAAAATTACAGGTTGAGGGTCACCATAACATAAGGAACTGTATTAAAGGGTCGCAGCATTAGGAAGGTTGAGAGCCACTGGGTTAGAGGATGAAATAAATTTTTTACAATTAGGGTTGGGTTAAATTGATATAATGGATTTTTTTTTTTTAGGTTTGCTTTTTATACATTAAAATAGATTTGTACTTAGATGATGTTAAAAAGGAAGAATAAAAAAAGGTTTTTGGATAGGGTGATGTAAGTAAAATATAATTATGTATTGTTAATATTTTTTATTATGAGGGATATGAAATGTCATTGATATAAGAAAGATGATTTATGTTGTTAAATATATATTTTTTGTTTGTAGATCCTTGAAAATGACTGTAATGATGTAATATAATATTATATATATATATATGTTCACTGTTAATTATGAAAATCAAGTTTTTTCGAAAAGAAAAAACAAGAAGCTTGTGCATTTATTTATATATTTTTGGATAACATATATGTTTTAAAAGAAAAAGTTGTAATTTAATTTGTTGTTGATGAAAAGTGATATATTATAGTGAACAATATATGGTGTATTTAATTTATAGCTTGAGGAAGTGTGATTTACTTCTATTGTTTACTTGTATACTATTATTTATATCAGTGGTGCGTGCTTCTCTCTATTCTTTTCAACTAATATTACTATTTAGCATACTTTATACTCCCTACTATTTTAATGAGGCAAAAAATTGATTAAAATTTATATGTTTTTAAAACCAAGATACTAGAATAAATTGGGGGTCACATGTTTTTTATTGTATCTTTATTTATATAAATTTAAAAAGAATGGGGAAGAATGGAGGTTTTTTAATATATCTATAAAACTATCATCACTAATAACTAGTGTTAATACATGGCTATTAGTACACCTCTGAGACCTAATACCTTTTTGCCTTCAGGTAAATTATTTTAAGAAAGTTTATTATTTTAACAATTGCTATTCAGATTACAACTTTTAATGAATATAAGATGCATATTTTTATTGTCAGTTTAAAATTTTGTCAGAGCATTTTTGGTAGAGAGCTGCAAAAACTTTAACAAAGTCCATATGCGAATCATATGTTATGTAGTGATATGTGAACCATATGTTAGGTAGTGTTGCTGAGCTTTTGCTACAGATTATGTAGTAAATAAAGTTGCTTTATATCCTCAATATAGAACAAGAATCTATTTTTTTATGTTTATTATAAAAGACTTAAAAGGAAATCTTTCTATCCTTTCAAACTTTTTTTTATAAATTATATGACTGCATTGAAGATATAATTTCTTAATAGGTATGTTATTTCAAGTTTGTTTAATCTAAAAATTCATTATCTGACTTTAGTAGAATCTTGATATAATCTATTTACTCATTTTATATTCCACACTGTGAAATAAAATCTTATTGTCTAATAACAATCAATGAATTTAAAAAATGGATGGTGTATCTGATAAGAAATCATTAAGTTGTAAAATAAATCTCATGCCCTTCATTTGATTTTCTAGACCAGGGGTCCCCAACCTTTTTGCACTTAAGAGCACATTCTATAATACTGGCTAGGTGGCGGGCATCATTTATTTTTTTCAACCAGATGGTGAGCACTATTTATTTTTTCAATGTAAATTTATAGTTGGATGTTGTTAATAATACACATAATGTACAAAAAAATATTTATTTCAAAAATAAAATTTTAACATATAAGTAATATTTATACTTTTACGCTGTAAAAGTATAGTATGCCCTACAATTTGATTATAATATAATACAATAATTTATAAGAAATTTTAAAAATTAAATTTATTTGTATCAGATAAATAATTTTTTATCGTGTTCGGATAGCAGTGGGCACACGTAAAATGGTCTGCAGGCACCATGGTGCCCACGGGCATAGAGTTGGGGACCCCTGTTTTAGACTATTAAGGAATCACTTTTAGACATAATTAGTTTTTATATAGATAATGGATTACATATTTCCAGAATAATCAAATGATATGCTGCACATCATCACCAACAACATTTTCAATCGTTATTGTTCCATTGCAGGATGACAGTATCTCCAAGTTTAATCCAATTTTTCTATCTATAGCTTCTCTTCTCCATATCACACTAGCAAATTTCCTTATTTCATCTATCTTTCTTAGGATGTGCTTTCTCTAGATCTTTTATAAACTCTTGAGATCTAATTTAAGAGTTCAAATGTCCTATTATCATCTCTTCCAATGATATATTCAGCCAGTTCTACTTCAGTTCTTAAATCTTTCAATGATGTTAATAATACTGTTCACACCAATGTATGTTATTTTTTTATTCCTTTTTGTTATACCTAATATACATTTTACCATATTTCATTAAGTAGTCTAAATTTCTGTAATGTTCTTCTGTTGAGTGTCCAAATCTCAAATACATAAGTCAGAACCAGTAAACACATTTATTAAAATTTTTCTTTTCAACACGTAGATATATTTCCTTTTATTATTATCAAAAGCACTCCACCAAAATTTAATTCTATGATTAATTTCATTTATTATGTTTCTGTATGTATTAATAATTGGATCAAAATATTTACAATTGTTGATTTATTCTAGTTCATCATTGTCAATTTTTATTTTCTTCTTTTGAGAAATCCACTGAACATTACTTTAGTCTTTTTAGCATTTATCTTTAGTTTTACTTTCTTACTTTCATATGAGAACTCTTGCAACATTTCCTGAAACTCTGAAGCATTATTTTCAAAAATATTCCCTTTATCTTCAAAATCTAGATGACTTAAATAATCTTTATTTACTTTTGCTCCCTTAACTCCCCACTCTAATCCACATAATACTTTCTGTAACACTGCCATAAAAAGTTTTGGGAATATGGGATTACCCTGCCATGCACCCTTCTCAATGTTTATCTTCTTGGTATCATTATAAATCCAATCATTGCTGCTGTATTTGATAAATATTCTTCAAAATATGGCAATATCCTGAATATATATCTTGATATTACAATGCTTTAATTACTGTAGACATGTTTATAGAATCAAATCTTTTTTCATAATCTACAAATCCAATGATGTTTTAACTAGCCATTCAGTTATTAGTTGGGTGCTGAGTTCTAGTTACTCTCAATTAGGAGAAAAAATGAGAAAGGCTAATAATAAAATCCTTCATCTTTTACCAGTTGTATATTTTTGGTTAATAATATCTATTCCTTCACAGTTCTCTTATGATGAGGTGTCAAAGAGGTTTACACTTTTTATGGGTAATATAAAATTGTTATATCCACATACTTTTTAAAAAAGAAGTTTAATAACTATTAGTTAATCCCTTGCTTCTTTACAGGTATTATTAAAATTAAATAAGAAAACAGATCATCACTCTCTGCTTTATTTCAGATGAGAATGTGGAGTCAAGGTTTTACCTATGTTGAACTGATTTATTTCAGCTCCTCTCAAGGAAAGCAAATAATTATATACATAGTACTTAGCTGATCATATAATGTTTAAGTACCAAAGATATTGGGTTGAACATATTTCTATTCAATTGACCAAACTAAGATTATATTTTTCTAGCTGATAATCAATTTGTGATTTTTAGCTTAGAGTTTAACTTTCATCATCACCATATCTATTCTATAAAATGTGTATAGGAATTCTATTTCAAAGAAAACAAGACAAAATAACATGCTAATAATACTCTAGAGATGAATTTTGCAATGATTTTTTTTACAAAACTCATACATTCAAATATAGTAAATGGTGTTTCATTAATCTGTTTGTCTGACATTTTGTAATGTTGTTTTTGTCCTTCTGTAGCAAACTTTACTTTCTGAAAGATTTCAAAACTTTATCTCATTGATGCTATCTATTGTATTCTATTCTCAGCCATATCTTTTCATGAAAGCAATCAAAATTATTTTTTCTTTTTGAGATTCTTTATAATATATATGGGACATGTAACTTATACATAAACTTAAATGTGATTTTATAGAAGTAGACTTTCTAGTAATACATCCAGAAAACTGAAGATCATATTGATTAGTCTTATGATTTTATTATCATATTTTTAGAATTATGAAACATCTTTAATAAAATTTTTCTGATGCCTTTACAGAATAATTTGGTTAAAATAATAGATCTATATACTGCATATTTAAGCAGTGATCTAAAAATACACAGCATGACTCTATGATTTGTTCCAAAGAAAGGACAACATAATCATACAGTGCAGCATAAATTTCAGCTAAAAATAACTATATTCTATTAATGTTATATAGATAAATAGATTTAAAATAATGCAGCAACCTAACACAGAAAACAGTGTGTCATGAGACAATAATAGTGTCATTCTTATAACCCTAATAATAAATGTTGTCTATCAGAATTTTTTTTTTAATTTCATAAGAATGTACTTAATGTTTTGAATGCCATATATAAAGACTTTATTGACTAATGCTCAAAAAACTCAAGTTTTTTTTTTATCAGCCAATGATCATCAACAATTTTTAGTTCAATTTGAGAATGTAAACCAATTTAAAAATTTTAGTAGCTTAGATGTTAAGATGAATAGAGACTCCAATGAGTGGTTGCTATTTTTAATAAGTAAAAAATAAAATATTCATCATTAATGATATAACTATAGCAATTAAAATTAGCTTTTTATAAAACTTCCACCTAATTTAATGTATGGAAGTGAGACTTGGATATCTTTTTCTGCAACATAATTATGAGTAACTAAGCAAATATTTTATCTACCGCCGTGCTTGCAATTATATTTCATTCCAATATCAGCCTTTCAAGCTAATTGAGCACGCGCCTTTTGAGTGTTAAATAAATGAATACTCTCCTCTTCGATCCAAGATATAGTATTTATGCAGGAATTACACTGATGTCATTCAGCCAAAAAACATCGTAAATAGTAATTTAAAGTGAGAATCTACTCATGCTCTCTTTAACAGTTCTTCAGATTTGCTCATATAAAAGAATTTGAGTCGTAGGAATAAGAGGGATTCTTTTTATTCCTGCATAAATACTATATCTTGGATTGAAGAGGAGAGTATTCATTTATTTAACACTCAAAAGGTGCATGCTCAATTAGCTTGAAAGGCTGATATTGGAATGTAACATAATTAGAAAAGTTTTATTTAAGGATGCTTTATAAAATTTTAAAAATACAATGGCAAAAACCATAATACCAATCAATGTTTTTCAATTCACTGAATATGATACTATAGAGTCTAATCTTGTAAAACCATATCACCTCGAATTTGACATGTAAAATAAATGAACACTACAAGATTTCCTAAAAGGGTATTTTATAATGAATTTGGGCATGGTTTTTTTTTATATAAAAAATGAAGAACTATTTTAGGTTATAAAGATTATCACAAGGATATATTAAGAAATGCAACAAATTGATTGTTCTTATTGAAAAGATATGGCAGAGAATAGAATACATTGAAGAACTACAATTAGACACAGCGTTGAAGTATTTCAGAGAGAAATTTTTCTGAGAATTTAAAAGATAGCATACAAAATATTAAACAAAACAAAATAATGGACCAATATTTTGAATATTTGCGATGCACAGATCGGTTTACATAGTCATTGCAAAATATCAACAGAATAATCGACCATCATGTTCTTTATGTGAATGTATTAGTAATTCACTCGCTTGTATAAACATCACAAATAATTTTTTTACTGTCGGAGTTGAAATGGCCGTACTAATTTGCGAATTGTTGATGATGACTGGTTATTATATCTTCAAAGTATAAAAAAATGTAAATAGTCTTTAAAAAAATAAACAAAGAAGGCCAATTCATTTTTTACTTTTAAAAATTGTTTGCTTTGTAAGATATTTAATTTCTTTAAAAAATCTTTATCGTAATGTTTACTATAACGAAGATTTAATCTTTCTTTGATCATATTTTACTTAATGAATGCAAAAATATGTTTGTTATGAGTCAAGCAACAGCAGAATCTAAACCTACTTTTAACCTGCCATTAGATTTTTTTGCTGATAATATCAACTCATTAAAGATTTTTTTATTTTTTATGAATCAACGAATTAGTATGACATGAATGACATAAACGTATATAATGCTGTATCAATGAAAGTTGTTTAATTCCATGTTCTTAAAAAAAAGCAGAAAAAATAAATTCTTATTGATCAATCTTATGAATGAATGTTGGCTTGAAGGCAGACTTTTTGTTTTATCAAAAAAAAAATCATACAATTAATAAACATGCAATATACACACATACACGTGCTTATATAAGAAATATATTCAATGCATATATATCAATCATATCATATTTCAGTGCTCCTAAATTGTTTTTCATAACTTCGTAAGCTATTGAACCAATGAAAAAATATCAGATTAACTTCTCTCACTGTAATAAATATTTCATAGACCAAACCTCATTCATCGGATGAACTAAGGATTTAAACACCTAAATCTCTCCATGTATACTATAAGTCTTACTTTTGATATTATTCTCATGGTTAACACTAATCAGTTTTTAAAGCTTGAATATTTTTACAATAAAATGTGCATATATTCATTCATACTTAAACCTTTTTAATACAAATTAATTTTCAATTGGGTAGGGAAAATTTCTGTCTACATTTGAATAACAAATGAAATCTTACTTTTTACACTTAAGAATATATATTAAGGATTATACAGTATTCTGGAAACAAGAATATAACTAAATCAAATCAATTCTGAGTACCTCTAGATTGCACTTCATAATCTCAAAAGTTATTAAATCAGTGGGGGTTAAATGTCTGATACTTTATTATAGATATATATTTCATAAACCACATCTTCCTTCTTCAGAGAAGTTTGAAGTTTAAACACACAACTTATCCCATGAATGCAGTAACTTAATACTATGATTGCATACTAACTGCTTTTAAAGTTTGAATATATTCACAATAAAATGTAAATATATGCAGATATTATTCAAATGGAAGTCAATCTCCAATAATGCATTATTTCTTAAATATTATAAATCTCTGCGCACTCTCATGCCAGTAAGAAAAAAATGAGACACTCACTTTTTCTTGCGATGGGTTAAATAGATTTGTACAATTGAATATTTGATTATAAGATCAGGCACACAATAGATTCGCCCTGATTTAAATATGGCCTGTAAGAGTTGGTGTATATAGATTGTACACTCTAAACTTAAGTGATTCACTTAAGTTTTTAAAATTCTTATTGGCACGAGAGTGCACAGAGATTTATAATATTTAAGAACTAGCGCATTATCGGAGATTGACTTCCGTTTGAATAATTTCAGTTTTCAGTGCTTTATAATAATAGATTTATATATGCAGATATGTAAAAATCAAATGATAATTTCCAAATACTATTAGTAAATTACTGAATTGCCCCTCTAGTTGCTGTGTTGAATAACATTTACAGAAAGAAAACAACAGATTTTTTCTGTGATCCCAGTAAGTTAACTTGAACTACAACAATTAGACTATTATTTATTAAATCAGCCACACTATTTAATGCAAACTGATTTGAAATGGCTGTTATTTAAATTTACAGCACTGAGCTATTCAACTTATTTTTAAACTCTACAAATAAATAGACCAACATCAAATATGTAATGATGTATAATAATTATATTGCATATGTGCAAAAGTCAAATGATAATTTCCAAGCGCTATTAATAAATACTTGTATTTGGAAATCATTTTTTGATTTTTACTCACAAATATATATTGAAATAGAATTTAAACTGATGATATTGAGGAACACAGGCAGTTTATAAAACAACGAAAAAGATAAATACAATGAAATAATATGATATATAATATAATGAGCATGCTAAGTCATGTAATGTATAACTTGGTTTCCTTACTATAATGGGATTTATATATGTGAAGATAAATATGTGTGCATGCAAGAGCACTATCTCAAATTGTAACATTTCCATTATAAAACAAACCATTAAAAGTTTAAATACTTTTTATAAACTAAATAAATTTAAAGAAAACCCTAACATAATTCTTTGTGGTATAAAAATGTAGTTTATAATTCTCTCCAATAATATATTTTAGAGATAATTAAAAAAAAAAATCTAAACATTTCAATAACTAAATCTTTTATATACTTGATTGTTTAGTTAGGAAAGAAAAGTTAATATTACATAATTCTTTGTTTGTGTAATAAAATTATATAAAGGTTGTTAGTTATAAATTTATTAAATGCACATTGATTATGTAATGAATATTTACCAAGGCTAGTAGATAATTAGTTTTATAAATACAGTAAAAACCATGATATTGTAGCACATAAACAATCATATGATTCTTTGGGTTATGTTATAAATACATAATTTTATTCTTCACTTTCATTATTCTTTTTGAATATTGATGACATATAGCATTTCTTGTGTTAAATGTTTTCTAGATGTAAAGCTAAAAGTTTTTTGAAATTTTTAAAAATTGTAAAGAATCTTTCTTAATTTGATTTAATTCAACAGCATGGTATCATGGAGCACTGATAATACTGTGGTTGTGTTTAACTTTCTTCAGTTGTGGCTATCAGCAGTACTATTTTGCCAGTTTCATATTAGTTTTATGGTAGAAAGTAAAACTAAAATATATATTAACTTATTAGTTTTAAAAAAATCTGAAGATGTCAGTATTCTACAAATCTACTCACAGACTTTAAAGTTATGAGACTACTTCAAAATGCCTTTTTGTTCTTAATCATATGGAGCATTTTTGCAGTTATTTTAAATATTTATTTGCAAAATATTTTTATGATAATTATTTTTTATACATTCATTATAATCGAGTATTATGAAAAGGTAAAAATTTAAATTCAAAAGATTTTTAATACACAAAGGATGCTTTTGACAGATTACTGCTAGAATCATAGTGCTGTTTAAAATAGAACTATGCCTATATATATATTGTACCAATATTGTGTTGGTACATAATGATTTTAGCTAAAAATTATAAAATAAAAATAAATCTTTTGTTAAAACTTATTATTAAAAGTCAGAGTTTTTTCTTATTATTATTTGTTAAAATAAATAGTTAAAAGTGTAAGAGTTCTTGAAATAAAACTTGCAATTAATTGTATTAAAAGGGGGGAGTTTGAGTTTTTATTATTATAAGTTAAAAGTTTAAAATATAAATCTCTTTTCATTCAAGTTAAAGGAAGAAAAAAAGGTAATCTTAAAATATATATGTGTGAGAGTAAACAAAGAAATGATAAATGCATGTATATGTGTGTGTTAAAATTATATTAAAAAATAAATGAGTGTTCAAAAATTAAAAAACAACTCAGCACTGGCTACTAATTAAAGATTTAAAAACAAGATGTTTGCATGGCTACTAATTAAACACATTGTTAAAGGATTATCAAAGGAATTTTGACAACAGGATTAAAAAGCTTATCTCCAAAGAATTAGTTACTAATGAAAAGAACTTCAACAACATGCTTCATGTATAAAGGGACAATTTTTATCGGACAGTCAGTTGAGTTTGAGTCGAGTTTGAGTCACGTTAAAGTTGAGTTTGAGTCACATTAAAGTTGTCTTTAAGAGAATTATATCAGCAGATTATTATACATCCAGAGACAAGAATTCAGTGTTGAAACCTCAGAAAACATATGACTTTCTCCAGCCTTAAGTCCAATGAAAACAGCCAAACCTATCCAATCAAAGTGATGTCTGTGTAACAACCTGAAGCCGCTCAAAATAAAATTGACTTCAAGAAATACCTCGGAGTAATCAGCATAAAATCTCCACAAGGAACTTCAAATCTAACTGGTTAGAAATACTTCATTAGAAAGCAACAAACAGCAATAAGTATCCACATTCAAAATCCTAGATAAAACATTTTCTTATATTCATTTATAAAGTAGCCATTGCATTCGTAAAAATTTGTCAAGCCTCAAGAGTCGAGTTATATGAACTCTATAGCACATAAAAAATGAACTATGAATTTGTGTGTTCTGAATATATGTGTTTTATATTATTTAATGCTTTATTATATATGTCAGTGTGTAAATTATATATGTGCATGTACCATATTAGTAAATAAGATTTATAAAATATTTAAAATTAGTTTAATAATGTTAATTAAAATAAATTGTTTTTGAACTTAAAACTTTATTTGTCAGTCAATTCTTTTAACCACTACTTGAAACTATATTTGTTATTGAATTAGAAAATAGACTGAGCTAGTCATGGGTGTATCTTGGGCATTGAATTAGCAGCCATTGTTCAAAATGTGTTGTTTATTCTTCTGGATAAATAACTGGCACCCATGTTTATACAAAACAAAAAAGTGCTTTGAACTTGGTGTTGAATTCAACAGTTGAGAAGAAGTTATGTCCTGGAAATGTAATGCTAGTATATATTTTATAGCTATCATTTGGACATACATACTCTCCGAGTATATTCTTCTCTGCCTAAGAGACTGGTGTTTTGAACACTTCATATTGAACCCGGTCCAAATGTCTCCCAACGTGGTCACTTTGAACCTAAAAAACAATAGTAATTAAATACTTTGTTTCTTGTTTGAAAAAAACATTTTTTATACAAAAGCTAAATTACTTATGTGAAAGTGGTTTAATTTTAAAAAAAGAATTGACCGAAAACTTTTTTTTCTTTAAATGAAAAGAGATTTTGACATTATGCTATTTAGAATAAATCATTCTATCAAATCAAAGATAGTTAAATATTCTGGGAGGAGTTAAGGTGTTAATTAATGGGTAGAGAATAAAAAAGGACAAGGTATGGAGTCATCGTATGTTTCTGTTTTAGTAAAAAATAAATAAATAAGTTGTATATTAAATTTAGTGAAATATATATATATATTGTTTCAAAATGGAAAAAGATATAGAGCTGGAGGGATTAATAGAAAGAGTAGAGGCATTAGAAAGGGAACATGAGAATATAAAAATGTGGGTTCACATACATAAAATGGAGGCAGTAAATCAGCTACTAAAAATAAAAGCATTCTCAAGGAACAGAGGGGAGAATCCAATTGACCACTTAGAGAACTTATTAACTTTATGAATTCACTTAAGAATATCGATTGATGAATGAGAATGGGATGATAAACTGAGACCTTGAATAATTAAACAATTAACTAATAAAAATAAATTTAAAATAATTGAGACAGGTATGTAAATAGATAGGCTAAAGATTAGGTTCTAATAATAACATATACACCAACATATGTGCTAAATGGTAAAGATATATCATGAAATGCTATGACATATTTGTATTAATATATATTTAAAAAGGGTAAATAATATATTTAATTATTAATAGAAATTTTGATTATATTAAGAAGTGGTAAATTATTAAAAAGAGATATGGAACATATTAAAAAACCACTAGATGTTACTGATGATAAGATGGAAAACAATTTCAATAGTATTGAGAAAGGGTATGTACGGATCCAACCACCTGAGGGACCTATGACAGAAATTGAGCACTGTCAACATGTGTGGAAAGAAATCCAGATAACTTCTCACACTCAAGACATCTCTACCAGTGAAATGACTCAAATGCTCAGAGTCTAAAAATTACAAGTTATAGGAGATATGTCAGCAATGGAACAGATGTATAAAAGATTTGTGATGATCATGGACCAAAAGATGGACAGCATAAAGGAGGATTTGAAGAAGATATAAATAGCATGAAAGAAAAATGGTAACCAAGGCTAAGGTCGACAGTATGGAAGCATAAATGGTAAAATGTCAACAGTATGGAAGCATAAATGGTAACCAAGGCTGATGTCAACAGTATGGAAGCAAAAAATTATTCATATCAGCAATGCAGATAAACCTGGGAAAGAAATTAAAGGTGTTGAAACTAAACTATCCATAAAGATAAGATAGCTGTCTCTAGACTTAGATATGTTCAGAATGTTAATGATGAATTAAATCTAGGAATGATAGAAAATGAAGTAGGGAATGATCTGGAAATTGTTGCTAAAGATCTTGACAGATTAAATGACTCCTGCCCAGAATTCACTCTCCAATACCAGATAATTCCTGAGATAGGGGAAGATCTTCTCAAAACCAACACAGATATTCAGACACAAATGCCTACCCAGCTAATAAATTCCATGAAAGCATTAGCAATATTAACAAAAGGTCAACTAATCCACAAGGACTATTAAATGATACTTCTATATTTTAAATGAAACTAAGCTCTTAAGATCCCAAGGCTAACCATGGATTAAATGATGAATATATGATGACACAACTCCATGTCCTCATGACATTATGGCACAATATATGAATGAAGATGCAGTGGTAAATTGATTGGATGATTATTTAGAATCATCCTGATATGCTCATATTTACCATCAAAGCAAAGTTAAAAATGTTTTTCAGATACAACACTGGTGAATTGAGTGACAACCTACAGATTAGAGCAATGCTCACTCAGGATCTGCCACAAAAGAGGATGGAAAGGCCAGTTCAAAAGGAACTAATGAGATCACAATACTTGATCATTTTAAATATGCATTATGGCAATTAAAATCACTCCATAACGAGGAAGATGACAAAAATATAGAAGACCAACCAGTTATAGTGATGAAAACCACATCACAAATCACCAAACAAGAAAGTCCATGGTTTCACAAATTATGTAACACTTATGAAGATCCTTTCACATTTATCAGGCATGAAAATGTTAGTTTTTAAAATGCAAATGGAAGAATGGACCTCAAGGATTGTGGCTTAGGAGAAGTAAACTGGACTAAACTCAAAAGAATAACTCTTAAATATAATATTTAAAAAAATGATAGTAAGAATATATACATATCATAATAAAAATAATAAATTTAATGGTAATAAACTATTATAAACAGTATTAAAATCTGCAGAACTACTTTTGGCTAATATCTTAAACCTGCCTCAAGCACCATTAAGTTAAAAAAACACAACAAAGCAGAAGCAAACATCATCAATTCAAATCCCATGAATCCCATATTTCAATGTTAGCAGCTTGTCTATTTATTAAATGCATTTTATTCCTATTTATAAAAATTGCCTCCTTAATTTTTCTTTTATTATGGTTTCTCTCTTCATGAAGAATTTTCACACTTTCAAAATCAAATTTAAATTTATATTTACATGTTTTTTCAAGATCAAAGAAAACTGAAGCAGTCATTAAATCACCATTATTTTTACTT
Organism: Epiperipatus broadwayi; assembly: GCA_028023455.1. NCBI lineage: Eukaryota > Metazoa > Onychophora > Udeonychophora > Euonychophora > Peripatidae > Epiperipatus > Epiperipatus broadwayi. Next base: position 4,326,095 of record JAQFVV010012410.1, on the reverse strand, counting down.
TTTACATGCTTATATAACAATTCATGATCCTTTAATCTCTTCTCAATACTGCACCTTGATTCATCTATATACAATAACAGACAGTTACAAAAAATTTGATATATGATATTACTTTTCTGCTTGACAGGTATGACATCCTTAGAATTATTGATTAATTTATTAACATTATTTGGAACACATTCTTATATATATATATATATCCTTAAAAAATTTCATTTGTGGATTTGAAACAAATGAAATAGATATAGATTGTTTACTATTAATCTTCATTTCCTTTAAACCATTATAACTCTTTTTAAATTGACATATTGTTTAATTGTTCCATTTTATAATCAACATCAAGCAATTTCTTGGCAAATATCTCAATATTTTTTAGTTTATCACTTTGGTAATGACATAATTTTTCATTATGAAACAAAAAAGATGTAAAACTTGCCATCTTAAGCATAATTGGTAGTTTTAAATCTAAATCTAAATTTGGTTTTGAAAGTGTGAAAATTCTTCATGAAGAGAGAAACCATAATAAAAGAAAAATTAGAGGCAATTTTTATAAATAGGAATAAAATGCATTTAATATATAGACAAGCAGCTAACATTAAAATATGGGATTCATGGGATTTGAATTGATGAAGTTTGCTTACGGTTTTTTTTTTAAATTTAATGGCGGGTGAGGCAAGTACTTCTGCAGATTTTAAGACTGTTTGTAATAGTGTATTACTGTTAAATTTATTATTTTTATTATGATTACAATTTTGTTTTAATTAACAGATATTGTATTTATATTACATATATATATATATATAACCAGATGAAACCCATATTATTTGATAAATATCAAACCCCAATTAAATGTACTGAATCATGATCCAGAAAAAGGCATATTGAAAGCATATGTTCAACTAACAGTCAAAGCTGATAGAAGAAACAAATATAAGAAAGGAAATAGAGTGTTTATTAAAATGTCCCATCCAAGCAAGAATTTTCTTTACATTAGAGAGAAAATGTATAAAATTCTTTATATTAGAGGGAAAATGTCAAAAATTTTATAAGCAATATGAGGGATCTTTTACTATTGTTAAACAGTCCATTCTGAATGCATTTTGGATATAAATAAATGGAGAAGTGATGGGAACTATAATGCAAGTAGTTTGAAATCTTATTTTGGTTTAACAGAATGACCACTGATAGATATGCTTGATTAAAAAAATAAGCATGAATCTCAATCAGAATTAGAAAAGGAAATGAGACAAGATAAAAAAAAACTAGGGTCATTCAACATATGATGAGAGTAGACCCAAACAATTACTGGGATACTTTAGAGTCAACTGAGACTTAATAGCTGATTCATACAAAATGGTGAATACTCCGATGTTTATTTAGTCTTTTTATGAAACCCAATAAGCCTCAAAGGGGCAGGCTAAAAGACTGATTAGTTGACTATGTACCTTCTACTATAGAGACACATCACCAGTTGATCTCAGATCACACCATCATCATCATACTAATAGTAATAAAAAAGACCCTCATATAAATCTCATTTCGTTAAGACACAAGGTACAAAGAAAGAAATTATAATCATTAAAAGATATAGACTAGAGTAAATAGGTGTTATAACCTTTCTTATTGCACCAACATTCCAACATTAAACTTAAACCATGCACTCTAACTGAGCATTAAAATTTTAATAATAACTTTAAATTTTAACTCTGTAAGGGTGGAAGAATTATAAGGATATCTTTACAATCTAATCTTATCACTCATTACTAATTCAGCTCATTTTTAATTTTTTTTTAAGTTAATAACCAACTAAACATATATTTTTAATTATAAAATAAATAAACCCACTTTTCTATATTATAATGGTCGAAGAATCAAAGAGTCTTACTGTATCTGCACTACAGGGTGCCACTAGGCTACTTGAACCTAGAAAATTTATAGAGTAGGCATATACGCACTGTTAAGATCTAACTTTTACATATATATGGTTTATTCCGACCGTCAACCCATGCCACTAGCTCAGGGAACAGCAGAGATTTATAATATATAATTTTATTTAAAATATATCTTCAATATTAAAAAATTAAAAGCCACTGCGAGTAATAACACACAAAAAAACATTTATTAATGCACATATATAAACATTTAAAATTTGAGGAATAAAATTTATTATTTTAGATTGGTTATTAATTTTTAAATTTAAATTATTAAGAAAGTCCACACAGATGGACATTTTATAAAAGTTTGTTTTATAATGTTGAGTATAAATAGGCTACATAGATTACTCAGTTAAAAACATTTCAAAATAAACATAAATGATCAAAATATAAAGTCATTGATGGAATTGCAGAGGGAAATTTACAAGAAACCCAATGGCATTCATGATAAGATACCACATTGACACCAATAACTTAAAAGACATTCGAATAAATACATTTTTAGATACTCAACGTGAGGTATCGTATTTACTGAATATCTATATATTTTAATCAAATATGAAAATAAAAACATAATTAAACGTTAATGAATTCATACAATCATCTATACCCAACTTAAATTTAATGCATTTAAATAATTTAGTCAAGAAATATACAAAAAAAAAATGAAAATGATTAAGTCAGCAAACTCAAAATATTTAAAATTAAACATCAATAATTGATTTTGAAATCTTAAGTCAGATTAAAGTTCCTTTTAAAAATTAGGTTTAGTTTGTCAAATCTTGAAGAAAGTTCTTAATTACTTTTTTTTAAAAAAATTTCATTTTTATTTGAAAATTGTATAGTTCATACTTTACAGTAGAAGAGCTCACGATTCCTTGGGCCGATTCCCGTGAAGACTTTATTAATGGAAGACTGGTCTGTTGTTCATACCGTAGTTCTCAATCCGAAAACTGCCTTAGCTGGTTCCTAACTGGTGCTATTTAATTGTAGTGCCCATATGATTCATGGTCTGCAACAGTACCATTCATAATTCAACAGTCATTTCATTTGAAATAAGTGAGAATGTGACAAATGTGTCTTATCATACCTCTCAAAAAAATCAAGCTGGAACTGTTCTTAATGTGAATATTTTTCTTTTTATAGTAATCCTCCAGATTCATTGAACATAGTTTCCTGTTCCAATCATTTTCACTAAGGTCCGAGCATTGGTTTGCTGCTTCTATTGGACATCTAATTTTTTTTGTTCTTATCTATATCTTTATCTGACTTTTTTTATATAAGAGCCCCAAGGGCTAGTTTGCTTTTCGTTTAATTTATAAAACAATCGTTTCCATATACTGAGATTACATAATCTTTTAACAAAAGTACGTTCAAATATCTTTTTTCTTTTCTATTTTAAAAAGAAAGTAATACCTTTAAAGTTTTCATTCCATCTGTGCGATATATTATATACGTTAAACAACTTTTACTTTTCACTTTTTAAGTTAAGTTTTTTTCTTTTTAATAAATCAATTTTTATTTATAATCTTTTTATTTTAATTTAAAATAATCAGTAAACTTCCTCAAAAAACAAAAACATTAAAAAACACAACAAATATATATATATATATTTATTATATTAAGAAAGGATCAAAACAAACCGATTTTGCTTATTTTTTAGAAAGATGAAAACCCAATCAAAAGAAAACATTAATTATCTAACTCCTAAATCTCACATTAGTCATCATGAAAAAATATTAATTTGTTACATGATATTTTTTTTTATGTTGATAGAATTATGTATTATTGTATATATACTTCTGTATTTGGAAACCGAGATTTCTTTACTCTGGAAGATTTCATTGTACCTAAATTTGAGAAAACATGTGAAAGAAGGTTGATAGCTTAAATAATTTTTTAAATAAAATTTAGTGACATGATATTAGTTTTGATTACTATTAGAATCCTTACCAAAATATGGAATAGAGGTAAGATCTTTATTTATTGCTATTCCATATAAAAAAGAAATATAAAGTTTTAACAATACAGAATTTATATTGTTTATTTTTATTTTTTTGTTGTTGTTAATTAACATTTGTTCATGCATGTTTATTCACTATAAATGATTAACATTTCTGTATGAATTGTCTGTTCTATTTAACTTTTACATGTTAAAAAAGAGTTCTTTCAGAGAGAGAAAACGCTATTATTGTTATTTAATATATTTTCGTTCATTTGATTAATTAGTTAGTTAATTTCACCATCAATTCAATGTTGAATTAATGATTTTATTATTTTCCTTGTTACATTTATTTACTTTATATATAAAGAGTGTTTATTTATATATAGTTATTAGGGAAAGGATTGGTCTAATGAATATCTTTAATTAATATGATGGGCATACATACTTAACACTTACATATATATATTAATTTTGTTAAAGAAGTTTATCAATTTTATATTATGTTTGTAAATAAACATTGTTAGTTTACTTCTCATTAAATGGTCTCTAGTTTATCAAAGTCATTTCTTTCCCATCCATCAATCGATCATCATATATACATACACACAGATATTATTTTTGTGTATATTATAACATTGTAATAGGATTAAATGAATATTATAATTGATTTATGATATATATATAAGCATACCATAATCCTGAAGAGAATTAATTGCAATATTCTCCCTGGGTTCGAATCCTGGGGCATATATGCAGTCTGAAAGAGGTGAGATATAGATGAACTAATCTAAATTATGTCTAAATTTAATGTGTATAATTAGAACTAGCTCACTAGAAATGGACATGATCATTGGTTAGTTACTTCATCATATCATTATTATCATCCTACTTGAAGACCCTAAGTATATTCCTCTCTTTTAATGGAATAAATCGAATTGTTACATATTCTGATGCAACCAATCACATAATAGTTGCCACCAGATTCTGTTACAATATAAATATATTGTATATTGTATAATTTATTCAAATAACTAGATAATGTATTGAAATGCAGAGTAGGCTTATATCGAGTAACAGTATAAAACTTTCATATATAAAAAACTTTCTTATAGTAATAATTAAAATAATAAATCAAAACAATACATTATAATTTTATCCAGATAATAAATGTGTTCAGATTAATGATAATTGGTATATATTATCTTTATAATATTTTAAAAAAATTATTTAAAATAAATCTGTGTGAGAAGAAATTATAACTTGGGAGAGGAGTAGCTATCAACAATCCACATTATCCTTAGAATTATTTTAGCACACAAATAATATTGATTTCAATATCTCTTTAATAGGGGCTACCAAATTTGATAGCAATTTTTTTAAAATTTCTGCTTTAAAAAAAAGAGTAGAACAATTGTAATGTTTATTAATAAATGTTACTATGTTGCTACCTGTGAGTTTTCAAGTAAATCAAGATGTCAAGCTGTATTTTTCATAAATCTTATGGTTTCGGGGCCCCAAAAAATGTTTACTACAAAAAAATGCCTGCTAGGAAATGCTAAATTTAATATTTACATTTTATTTTTTATTATTATTATTTTAAAAAAAGAAATCATTGTGGAAAAATTAATTACAATATTTACAGTTTTTTTTTGATTAACTTAAAAACACAAAAATGAAAAAAAAAAATGTAAACACAATATTTATACTTTATTTACATCAGCGGCATACAATCATATCATGATCATTAATACACTTTTCAAGAGTGCAGGATACCATAACTTTGGAAATAGTCCACTGCATCATGTTCTGTGTCAGGAAGGTTCCAAACTTTTATCATTATGACAATTTACCAAAAAACCTGCTGATAAAAAGAAACACGCTAAATTGAACCAAAATACAAAAATGCCATCACTTCCTATGTTATAATATAATTTTAAAAAATGTCTTAATGAAATTTATCAGAATTTATTCATTTTTTTTTAAATTTAGCAATCAATTTCTTAATTTTGTTTTAATTTAACAGCTAGCACATCTTCAGTAGATTATAGGTCCTTGAAACTGTATATCTATCAAAAATACAAGGTGCCATTTTGGTTTACTTGAAAACTCACAAGTATTTAAATGTTTTATGCACAAATAGATTAATTTTTTTTATTATTATTAATATGACTAGTAAAATTTTTATTCATTAACTCTTGATTTATTTATTTTATCCACTTTATTTTACTAAATTTTAATTTAATGAATCTGATTTAATGTCATATTGGTCTTAATATAGTAAAATGTAGATGCCACAGAAGTCATCTCATACAAATATCTTTTTGATCATTACCAAACTAGAAGTGAGCTATCAAAGAATTTATTTTGTAATTTCAGTAATCATTTTATATTATTTTTTAGATCACTATATAAAGACATATATTTTTAATTGCTACTTCAAGCATTCAATGTTGAAATTATAATTAAATTATAATTTTTCTAGAATGAGCCAAAAAAAGAAAAAGACAGCAAAAAAAAAAAAAAAGCTTTAATCATGAACAGCTAATAAAATATATTTTACGTAGTTTAGAATAAATCAGTTTACTCTACTTATTGAGTAAGTGTAATTTATTTAAAGGAAATAACATATAGAGTCATTTTGCTAAAAAATATTTAAATTACTGCCATGACTTAACAGCTGAGAGTAAACAGCAAAAACTACATTATTTGTATTGGTTTGAAAGTGAAGCTCTTTTAAATCCGGTTTTATTATTGTCTAAAAATAGTCAACACAAACTTAAACAAACTACTATCATTTGATGAATTAATCAAAAACTGTTTGGATAAAATAAATGTAATTCTATCTACATGAGCAAAATGAATTCAAAGTATTAGTTTGTCCTGAGACAGCCATATGGGGAGATGAAATCATTGGTAAAAATTTGAACATTTAACTGCCAATCTAGAAGATAAACTAAAATAGTACTCCATTACACTTGATGGACATAGTTCAGTTGCTAATATTTATAAGAACTATCCATAAAAATTTTGAAATTATTGAAGTTTTGGGAATGGAATCAATAAAGTTGCAAATAATTGAATCTGATATTTTTAAAAAAAAATACAAAATTATTTGGAAAATTATAAGTCATCACTCAATAAATTTATAAATGCAACAACTAATAGAGGTCTAAATGTGAAAGGTATGAAAACTGGTTTGTTAAAAAGTCATCAAGATTATGCTCATAAATAATTTCTAAAATAAGTTTTACATTTTTGATCATTATTGATCGACTGCGGGATTAAGGTCTCTCCAAGTTTAATCCATCTTTTTCTATTAAAAAAATAAATTTATTTATTACTGTTCACATATTTTATAATTCATCAGAAGTATAATGCAAAAAATCGTATCAGCAATAATCAAAGTTGTTAATTATGTCTGAGAGATCTAAACTATTAATTATTTGTTATATTTTTGGAACAACTAGATACGAAACGTAATAACAAATTGTTTCCTAGTAATAATGTTCAATGTTCATACTTGATAAAAGTTTTTAAACCAGAAAAAATTGCATTTCTTATTAGAAATGAAATAATGTGAAGCTTTTCAGATTTAACTGACCATGAATGGAGTTGTGATTTTGTCTTCATAGTTAATATGTTTAATCCCCTTAACATTTTAAAACAGGAGTCAACATACCTGTGAATTATTATGAACTTGAATGTTTTCTGTATAAAGTCAAAGTTATTTATTGACTAAATAATTTAAGATTAGATTTTCCACATCTCAAATCACTGGAAAATACATTAAATTTAAATTTTATATATTCAAAAAAAAACTCACTGCACTATATAAATTTAATACACGTTTTAGCAATTTCGATAATAGAGAACAATCAATTATCCAAAATCCATTTTCTGCAGACACTGATTCTGCACTAATTCATATGCAGTTAAAAATTGATTAACCTGCAATGTAATGCACTGTTGCTTGAATCATACAAAGAGAATTGTCAGAATTTTATAACTATTTAAATAACATCCAATTTTCCAACATTCAAAAGTTTTCTACAAAAGTTTTGGTGGTTTTTGTTTTCACATATATGTATGGACAATTACTTACCGTTTCAAACAAACATTTTTTAAATAATACAGATATCTGATGAATATTTAAAAATGTCATTAAGAACAATTACTAGAATTTAATTTCAATTATCATAAAATCAGTAGAAAGTACAAAGAATTGCATAAAAGTCGTTAATTACTAATTTTATAAACAAACAATGTTTATACATATATATTTCATAATTATTAATAAAAAAACGTTAATGTAGTCCCTGGTTATATATTATTGATACAATATAGTACCTTCCTGCAAAATTTGACTATCCCTAGTCTAAGCAAATATTCTAAACAAATTTTTCCAAAATCCTTTTGTGTGATGACTAATTTTAAGAACTTCATCAGCAGGATAAGAACTTTTAAAAAGGTATTTTGATTATGAGAACTTACAAAACTTTAAAGCTATACATATGATTTATTGTGCTATCACCTTCAAATGAATAAGTTTGTTTCAACTTTTTTATGTACAAAATCTAATAATAGAATATACATCTTAGCATTAGTGATGGGAAAAAATCTAAATGTTGAGATGCTGAAATAAATTGTCCACAAAAGTAATAAAATTTAGTAAATGCTGAAGACTTTTCCCCTAACAATGCTTTTTCATCTTATATCCCAAAAGAAGCAACCATTATTGATCTACTCTTTCATTTACTGAATCTTCATTTCATTCTTAACCATTCTCTTCAACCTATCAGTTTCTCTGACCATCTAGCTTTTAATGTTGAATTAAATATTAGCTTTGAAAACCAACCAACTCTTCAATGTGTTATAATATAGTTAGGCTTATCTTACAACCTTCTACACTAAAAGCAGTTATTTCAGAAACACACATCTTTAAGAAAATTAATATTCTTTCATTACACTCCACTGAGGCTTGGATTACATTCATCAATATTATAATTATTAGACATTATAGAAAAGCAAAACACCAATGATCTTAATCAAAGAGCTTGACATATTAGATCAAAAACTAAAAGTTACTTTGTATGATACTACCTCCATCCCTTCTATTATCCACATTTGAACAATAATATATAGAACTAATACTTCACAACTAAAAATGCAAAAACATATCTGGCTCAACCTCATCTGGTCCAGGGAATACATAGTCTGAGTTCACAAAAAAAAAATTATTATTTTATTCATAATAAAAAGTTAACTCAGGCCAATAGATGCTCCTCCTATTTTATCACTTCAAGACCAAATTTTAATCCTGTGTTATTATAAATTGAAAACAAAATATCTGACATCTACATTCCTCTCACCAATATAAACATTAAGTACATTTTCTATATGGATGACCTCATCATTTTTCTCCCTTCTAAAAAATTTCTACCTACACTAATAATAATCCTTGAAAACTATACAAAACAATATGAATTCCATTTCAACCTCAAATTAAAAAAAAATACCTGATATCTAACTTATTGTCAACAATATAAACATTATGGACAGTTTTACATCATAATCAAGTCATTATAATGATTTTTGAATTGTGTGTATAGATTTTATACGTAATTCACATTTCAGTATTTACTAATTTCAAAATTGTTAGAGGTACCGATTCATTGATTGATTGAATGCATTATGAATCATACATCTTTGACTTTTTTCTCATTTCTTTCTCCTCAAATATTATCTTGACCTTTTCATATTTAAAGACATGAATCATTTCTAACTTGTGTTCAAGAAATTGGAAGTGTGTGGAGTTATTTTAGCCCTGTTATAAATGTGTTTTGTGTTGATTGATTTTAGAATCTAAATTTGCTCCAATCTCTTCAATATATAAAAACATCAGTCCTTTCAAACCATTTAATAGAATATTCAATATTTGAATAAATAAGTATTAGTAGGCTATCTTTAATGTTGTTGAGTCAATCTGTACACACAATTTAGCAATCATTATTATGTCATAACTATGAGGTGGAAACATGGAATGTGCATTAGGCAAAAAATTTAAGCTATTACAAAGATTTTAATACTGTTATAGTTCTCCTTTTCCTCAGAAATGGATTATTCCAGATTCCTTCTTTCTCTAGGTGCAGTGTTCTCAGATCCAAGGCTCCTCACTGACAAAGGCCACAAGCCAGAAACTAGTCTGGGGATATTGGATGAGTAGGCATTAAATAGGGATTTTATGCACAAGCCTTCTGGCATCCATTGATTACTCTGGTTGGCACAGGGAGGCACTACTGTATGGAGAGTTTTGCCTTGTTTATAAACAATTATTTGCTAGTATAAGAGATGGTGATTATGTGATGCTTAATTATTTAACAATGTAATTTTTGGATAAAAGAGAATCATTTTTTAACTAACTAATAAATTTGCATTGATACAAAAAAATAGAAATTATTTGCAAATTTGTTAAATGATTCTTTAGCGTACAACTTGTAAATTATTATTATTATACCCAGTGCTTGCATATTTAATAGCTACTGTTTATTTATGAAGATATTAAAATCCTTTATATATGTGTGTGTTGATTATTGTTGTATTTTATAGGTTTTAAAAATAAATTTATTTCATTTGCGTATTAAAAGATTTTTTAAACAGCAGATGATCATTTATTAAAAGCATTTTCTAAAAAAACACAAAACAATATAGTATCAAAGAATACTGAATGCTGGTGTTGTTGTTTTAAAGAATGCTGACAGTGGTATTAAAAATAAAGGAAAGATACTTGGTGAAGAATTTCATAATCAATTAGCATTTGGAGAAAAGCTTGTTTAAAATAAACAAATATATAAGATTTTCAAAATGAAAAGAAAGAAAACTAAGTTAAACAATTATAACGATTATTGTTGTTGTTGATAACCTAAAATGTTCCACTTCTGCACAATGACCTCTTCTAGCATTTTATAAACTTATGTCCTGCTAATTTTGACATATATTTTTCACAGAAATAATCAGTTACATTATTATCTTTTTATTCCTTTCCCCCATTGAGTGGCATTTAGAATATGGTGAGTATAGGCCATACCTCATCCAGTGCTTTCATTACGCTTCCCACTCATCTCCACATCATGTTGTCTACTTCCAGAAAAAGCAAGACATTTTACACTATTGTTTTTCTTCTATGCTCTTTATTATTGAACATATCACATTTTAAAATTGATGTCTTTTTAAAGTAATCAATATGTAAACCATATGTGGTACATGGAAAAACATAATCATCACAGTCTTTTCTCTTAAGGTATATTGGAACATTATTTTATAACTAAACACCTTTGATTCCAGCACTTTTTTCCCAAGGTCTATTCAACGGTTTTTTCAATTGTAAACTGAAGATAGAAACAAAGAAAACATTCTGATTAAGATATGTTTAATGACCCACATATTTCAAAATTAACCCAGAATGTTCTATAATGGACTTCTGTCGATGTTTTATTATGAAACAATATTAATGATGAGTGTTTTTTCTTCTATCTCTGCTTTCTTTAAAAATACAATCTTATTTAGTAAAAATAAGAGTCATAGATCAATTCATAGATCACATGACCCTATCTCTTAAGCTTGTAAGTTATAAACAGTGAGGATTGCCAATTCCTCTACAAGCTTTATGATAAATGCTTAACCAGAGCCAGCACTTAAAATATCTCTGTCAGGAACCCCTCCCCAAAACGCTGACCATGGTTTCGTGCTTTGGCACTCCTCAGAGAGGTGTCAGGGTAGGTTCAGACACTAGATCTAAAAATACCAACCCAAAGCTAAGCACTTAGCTAAAAGTTATCTATTGAGTGGAAAATCTGAAATTTTCAGACATCTACATGTCTTCAAACCCAGCTATCCAACTCAAATAGCTGTATGGGGCTGATAGATCTTCAGCCATACCATATATTAGTAGTCATAGCAATATAAAAATTGCATAAGACTTTTGGCAGAGACTATAAATAGTCAAAATAAGAGTCATAGATCAATTCATATTTTGACTATTTATAGTCTCTGCCAAAAGTCATATGCAATTTTTATAATGCTATGACTAAATGGCTGAAGATCTATCAGCCCCATATAGCTATTTGAGTTGGATAGTTGGGTTTGAAGACATGTAGATGTCTGAAAATTTCAGATTTTCCACTCAATAGATAACTTTTAGCTAAGTGCTTAGCTTTGGGTTGGTATTTTAAAATCTAGTGTTTGAACCTATCCTGACACCTCTCTGAGGAGTGCCAAAGCACGAAACCATGGTCAGGGGTTTGGGGAGGGGTTCCTGACAGAGATATTTTAAGTGCTGGCTCTGGTTAAGCATTTATCATAAAGCTTGTAGAGGAATTGGCAATCCTAACTGTTTACAATCTGATTTGTCCATTAATTGTATCTAGTAGAAAAAAATCATAGATTAGCACAGATTAGGAATAAATAAATTTGTCAATAATGTTATTGTCAAGTGTATATTATTAAATTACATCTAACCCTAATGAATTATTTTATAACATCTATCTGGCCAAAATTCATACATTACAAACAATCCAGATCTTAGAACAAATAAATATATTAATTTCTCTGCTCTAAAGTTAATTTAAATGTTTAGGTAATGGAATACTAAGACCAAACAGCAAATGTTTGTTGTCGCTTACTATTCTTTTATCTTATATATATCAAGATGGATATGGTGTTTAAATATATATAAAGACATATTCATAAAAATACCATTATTCAATTTTCTTATTTAACATTAAGGAAAAGTAATAAGATTTTTTTTTTAAAAAAATTAAACTTTTGATGAAACTATTTTGAACTTTACTTAGCAATAATTATTAAAAGATTTATAAAAAAGGTTTTTTTAAAAGAAAAAGTTAATATTTCAGTTACATAAGACGGAGAAAATGATTCGTGATTATATTTAATGGTGATGTACTTTTAAAAACAACAAAAGAGATCTAATGGCCTTCTTGTTCCTCCTACTACCCACAAACCAAAGCAGCACTGATGAAGACGATTGATAGCTAAAAGAAGTCAACCACTTCAAATGAACCCGGAATTAATAAGCTTTAAATCCTTGGCGGCTACTCTCTCTCTCTTTTATAATTTGAGTGCATACAGCTGATATTTCGTCCTTTCGCGCATTGTCCATCTGCTCTCATTTGAAGAAAGACAACAATTATGACTCATTTATAGGCAAAAACTAAAGCATTATTGCTAAAACTCTAGTAATTTTTTTAGAATGCCATATGAAGACTTTAAAGTATCTAAATTTATAAGTGCATTTCGCCCTTTGAAAATATGATTTTGTTGCTGATGAATTAATTTATAAAAACAATACTTTGTGCTGTAACTTTGAACTTCAGAGCTCATTATTAAAGTTTGTAATGCAGTTTCTATATGAAAAACTGAAATAAACTCAACTGATCATTTTCAATTAGCTATTTTTATTTTCTTTCTAAATAAAACATTCTAAACGTGTATGCGCCTGCGTATACACGCACAAAAATATTCAAACATTATGTAAGTAAATGATCTTGCTTTTTGAAAAAATACTGTTATAAGTTAATTTATAAATTTGATTAATTTTTTATATAAAGACAGTTGGAAAAAATGATTTCTTCCATTTCAATATAAAAAAAAAGTATTCTTTCATAGGATGTAGATATTCCTAATGAAAAAAATAGTTAATGCCAAACATTTAAAGCATTTAATTTTTAATTTTACTGCTAAATAATGCTTAGGGAAAATAATTTTATTAATTGAAATACTCCTCCTGAATTTACACTTCACATTAATATCCAAGCACTCCTAGGAAGTTTCGCAAAGAATAGTGTAACACAATGAAAATAGTATTAATATATTCATTTACGATTTTTAATAATTATTTTAACTGAAACACAGGCTTATTATATATAAACCTGTGTATATATATGTAATATATAGAGTATATGATCACAGACTTTCACACAACCCATCACTCTTCAGTCTATCTAATAACACTGATACACTCAAGCACATATATGCTGAAAAGATAAATAATCACCAATATACGTATTTCATGCTAAACCAGTAATCATCAGTTGGTCCAGATTATCACCTCCCACACATATATACCATCAGTTGGTCCAGATTATCATCTCCCACACATATATATTATAAATATATATATATAAGTATATATGTGTGGGAGATAATCTGGACCAACTGATGATTACTGGTTTAGCATGAAATACGTATATTGGTGATTATTTATCTTTTCAGCGTATATGTGCATGAGTGTATCAGTGTTATTAGAGAGACTGGAGAGTGATGGGTTGTGTGAAAGTCTGTGCTCATATACCCTATCTATTACATATAGACACAGGTGTATATATAATAAGCCTGTGTTTCTGTTATTACATTGTAGAGATGTCTGCCCATCCTTGCATATGTATTTAATGGATTATGTCCTGTACATGTGGGGTTCATATTGATCTTAGGTCAACAAGGGTGTGACAAGAATCTCGGCCTCAGGGTGGCCTTCGAGCATTCCATCATCAGATTTTCAATTGGATGAATGGTTGAAGAGTTGGAGTGTGTCGTAGATTGGAGACTGTCCATTAAAGTATGAAGATTGTCTATCTTAATATATATCTGAGCACTTATAATATATATGTGTGGGAGATGATTATCTGGACCAACTGATGATTGCTGGTTTAGCTTGAAATACTTATATTGGTGAATATTTATCTTTTCAGCATATATGTGCTTGAATGTATCAGTGTTATTAGATAGACTGGAGAGTGATAGGTTGTGTGAAAGTCTGTGCTCATATACCCTATATATTACATATATAGACACAGGTGTATATATAATAAGCCTGTGTTTCAGTCATTACATTGTAGAGATGTCTGCCCATCCTTGCATATGTATTTAATGGATTATGTCCTGTACATGTGGAGTTCATATTGACCTTAGGTCAACAAGGTTGTGACAAGAATCTTGGCCTCAGGGTGGCCTTCGAGCATTCCATCATCAGATTTTCAATTGGATGAATGGTTGAAGAGTTGGAGTGTGTCATAGATTGGAGCCTGTCCATTAAAGTATGAAGATTGTCTATCTTAATATATATCTGAGCACTTATAGTATATATGTGTGGGAGATGATTATCTGGACCAACTGATGATTGCTGGTTTAGCATGAAATATTTATATTGGTGATTATTTATCTTTTCAGCATATATGTGCTTGAGTGTATCAGTGTTATTAGATAGACTGGAGAGTGATGGGTTGTGTGGAAGTCTGTGCTCATATACCCTATATAATAATTATTTTAATAACAAATAAATACAAATATAGAATCATATTAAGTTTGAGCTTTGCCAAATCCATGAATGGGCTGTTCCACATTTTACTCCTGCTGTTTGAACCAAACCATTTTCTGTGATGAAGTTTTATGGAATTAATTTTTATTAAATTATAAAACTTTTATAAAATAAGAAATTCATATTGTATTTATTGTTTGAACTATTTCCATCATCTAATATGAGTATTGGATGTCTTTAGAAAAATTTAACTTTTATTTAAATATTCCAAATATATTCAACTATTAATTATAGCACATCAAACAGGTTAGTATATGCACAACATTTTGAGGATATTATTCTTCCCTCTTCTTCAGGTGTTGCTGGCCTGACCAGTGTCAGTACTAGCATGGGAATAGAACCTGGACTCTTAGATTTTTTAGTATTGAATTTTAAGGTAACACTCTAACCAATGGCAAACAATCCCATAAGTCAACTTGGCGTGACTATACATAATGTATGGAAACCATTATCCAACTTTGCTCTTAAGAAGAAAAAGTGGAGAAATCAGGAGGAGCCTTATAGGTAAATATATGAAATTTCTACTGACTGTTGCCTTTGGCAGAATGGTTCAGTTGGTTACAGCATTATACTCAAGAATCTAAGGGTCCAGATTTGATTCCCATACTAGTACTGTCATTGATCAGGCCATCAACACCTGAATAAGAGGGGGAAATAATAACTCTTGAAACATTGTGCATATACTAACATGTTTGATATGCTATTACTAACAGCTCAATGTATATGGAATATTTTTAAAAAAGTTATTTTTTTTAAAGACATTCACTACTCATATTAGCAGATGGAAATAGCCCAAACAATAAATACAACCAATACACCATCATCACAAACCTTCAGGAAAACAATAAGAAATTCACGTTTTATTTAAATTATATATATGACTTTTAAAAACTTACTATACTTACTATTTTCAAAATGTTAATTTTCTGAATTCAATCATTAAATCACTATGTTTGACATTCTCGGAGTTGCAATTGCAGTACAAGCTGGAATATAATAACTAACTTATGGCTATTCTGTAGCATTTATTTGACAGTTTTGCATTTATTTGATAACAAAAACTTGAAATAAAATGTATGTTGATTGATATTAATTTAATCTAAATAGCTAAATATTAATATTGCTTAAAGAAAAGTAAAACAAAATTAAGGGAGTAGGTTTTTAAATCAAGGGATAGTCTAAGGTCAGTAAACATGAGAATACTTTCACGTATATAAAAAAAATGTATTCATTTGATTCTCTTTAACTTTTTAATGAATGATGTTGGCATCTGGGAATTTTAATTGGAATCAAAATCAATCAATTTGCATTTTAGTTCAAATTCATCAAATGAGTGCAAAGTCATTTTGAGCACTACAATTAGCTGCAGTTGAGACAACAAATCTAACTGTATTACTAAGGCAGTGGTTGGAAAGAATCTAAGTTCCTTAATTCCTCTACCCAAATGTGGGTGCAGATTACTATGCTTCAGAGCACAACCCACTAATAACATTTAGTTATTGTAATAGTAATTTTCTTGCTTTATTATAATTTAATCTGGTCTCTCAATTTCATAACTGTACCATAAACATTAACAAAGTACTTATACCAAAAATAAGATAATCTTCAACAATTATCTGCAAAGCAAATTGCTTTTTAAGCATTTCCCAACAAACTGTTAAAAATACTGAAGAAGCAAAATACAATTCATCAAGTTAGTTAATTGCTAGTAGATTGAGGGTAGGGGGATTTGAATTTTAAGTTTAACTAGCCCTAAAAGATAATTACATACTCAATGTTTAACTGAAATGAAAATATCAAACAACATGTCAGTTATATAAATCCAAGCTTATTTCAGATGTTTGTCAATTGATCATCAAATTTTCAGTTCCATGTTATATGATTACAGATTATAAGTAGGTTGTGATTCATATTTGCATGGCTTACTGTATTACCTTTAACATATAATTAATTTCCTTCCTATACCGGATTATATAGAAAAATAAAATTAAGTGCCCACTATAAAATCTAATATTTCTATAAGCATTTTTGTTGATTATTATACACATTCATTTCATAGCCCATTTAATCTATTTGTATAAAGTGCATGCATGCATATGTGTGTGCAATCGAATGATTTATTTTTAAAAAATTTAAAGAGATAGCGATAAATATATATGCAACATATACATTCACAAATATATATTGAACCTATACACATGTTTGTCTACTAGCATGGTAACATATGGTTATAATTAACATATTCCAATTTTATATTTATTTTAAATGTCAACTTCATAAAACAGTTTTGAAAAATTAACTGAAATTGGCTATAATAAATTACAAATTAGTATTAACATCTACATTTAAAGTAGAAAAAAAAATTATAAGAATTCCAAATATTACTCTATTAGTATAATTCTTACAATGCTTTTTAGTGATTAATCAAATCTGCTCAAGAAATTATGTCGCTACAAGCTAATACGTTAAAAAATACCTTGAATATATTTATTTTAATGATCTAAACAAGTACATTTAAATTATTGTACTATTATAGTAATTTATTTATTAAAATATATTTACTATTGTCTATATTTAGTATTTTTAAATACTGTTATAATTTTATCAGCTTACTTAAAGATAGGTATATTAAGATAAAATTATTGTGAAAACATACTTCTGCATAAAAATAGGTGAGTAAAAGTTTTCACACACTGCAGGTAAACATAAACATATGCCTATACAGGCAATTTAGCACAATAACATTTTTGCATATTTTCTATTTAACATACTTTAGTTAGTATTTATTATTTAATTTTTGAGATATGTGAAGGAGATAAGGTAAAATATGTGTCAAGTTTATTTTTTTGTGATGGATAGTATGTTAAATTGTCATGCCCATGAAGTGGTGCTAGAATAAAATATTTCTTTAATCCCTTAAAATATAACCTTTCTTTTGAATTTCGTTCTGTACTCTCAGTTCTTTTTTTTTTATAATAGATTTAATAGTTTATTTTTTTCTATATATATAATCTAATGGTTTATCACACAGGAGGGCACTGAAAATGACAGTCGAACTATGATTATAGATCTTCAGCTAACAAGTCAACCATTTTACCACTGCACTAAGATACATGGGGTATTTAATTTTGATTGCCTTTTGCCAACATAGATGTGATTTTTATTTTCTGAATGTATGAGCATGTTTGTTTGTCTTTTTTATGTAACCAACACTTGTTCATGTTAATTGTCCACTGATGTTAGTAAATAAAGGGGGGGGGGGTATAGTATAAAATACCAAAGGTGCAAAAAGATAACATTAAAATTTAATATACCCATCCTTTATTTGTTATCTAGTTAAAAGTCATGTATTCAAAATTTGGAGGGAGGAAACAATGTAAATCTGAACATGGTGTCAGTAACCATGAGCTCAGCCCTTGTAGGAATTTGGCATCTTCCTCCCTCATAGAGGCTGCATCATATTACAATTGTATTTGCTTATATTTTTATAGTCATCCCAATGACAACCAACTTAGATTAAACATGAGATCATTGCACTTTAGTCAAAAACACTCAATTATTTCGCTATTAGATGACTAAGTAGGTTGACTATGGACCATTTACCTGAAAGAAAAATTTTAAGCTTATTAGTATTTTTTAAAGATAAATGATCAATAGTGAAGTTAACTATATCTTCAATACTAAATAACTAGCATAATTGCAATCTGACATAATTTCATGATATACTTAGCCTTAATTTAAGCCCTGTGGGTGTGATAGGTAAACACACTAACTATAGCTATTACTAACTTAATTAATTTGTAGTTTAAAGAATTACCCTAATTTTTATACTAAAAAAATTAGAAAGTAAAATATTTAAAATATTAACAGATGTTGATAATGTATTTATACAATTTTTATAAAGGTAGCTCAGTATAAGTTTTGAATTGTTAGCCATTATTTCATAAATCAGTTATTGTCCCAATAAAATATAGTTTTCTGCATTTCCAAAATATGTCTATATGCTGAGATTTAATTCCAGAGTTTATCTATCCCAGCTATACTTGTGGGATTTAATGCAGTGGTAGAGTAACAAATTCTAAAATTGAAATTTATAGATCTTGGACCAGCTATTTCCAGAACTTAAAGTTCTTATAAACTCCTGAACAAAAAGTCATTCAATTCTTCTGTTTTAAATATTCAGGTGCCTTGTATGGTTTAGAGCAGTGATGGAGTAGCAGATCCTTGAGTTCAAAGTCCATAGATTGTAGCCCAGTTTTGTTATTTCCAGTACTCAAATTTTGTATGAACTCCCTAGTAAAAAAGTTATTTGATTATTATTTTAATATTCAAGTGAAACATCAGGATGTTGATAATGTCTAAAGTAAATTCTCAAATTATTATATTTATTTTTAAAATGGTTTTACAGTCAATTTAAATTATGAAAATGTTGTTATGTATGTTGATGGTTTAAAACATGAATATTTATGATGTATCTCTAAATGTTAACATTCTAGATAAAATTATGTTGAGATGGAGCTTGGTTCTAGGTAACGATAAACTACTGGTGTTAATAATCAAATGGTTCATTGCTAATAAGTTCATAATGAATCCAAGCACTGTTTGATTTGAACTGCAATCCATTGTTATTTAATTCCCTAGTTTCTATTCTGCCACTGCATCAAACTATACATGGATGTTAGTAATGCTGATCATGTATTACCCTTTGGTCCTAATATGTACTGCTTCAATCTACTCTCAGGAAGAACTGATACAAATCTTCATAAAAGGAATATTATTTTTAATTAAATATTGTCTTTAGATCACTTTGGTTTGAAAACTGCTGCATTTTTTAAAAATATATGTTATTAAATTTGTCAAGCATTGGTTGTTGAGTGGTCAGTATGGCTGCCTTATAAGCGGTTGTCCTGGTTAGCGGGTTCGCTTCTCAGCCGATGCTATGACACACGAAAAATTTTTTTATTTTACTATGATTTTTTAAAATTAGTTTTGATAATTTTATTTGGTACTTGTGTATTTACAAGTATACCAAGGTGGAAGTAGTTTTTCTTTGAAATATACACTTTCAGGGGCCCTACAATAAAAGTTTATACTAAAATGGCTGAGAAGAAGGAATGGTATTTAATTTCCAGTGTTATTATTATTTTTATTAGTGTTACTTTAAAAAAAGACAATCTTGTGCCAAAAATTTTTATAATATTTCCATTTTATTTCTTAATACTTTTTCTATTAATTGAAGTTATCAATATAAAATGCAACAAATATAGATAAAAAAAAAAAGGTAACTGAAACCTCTTAATCATTATATATATAAAAAATTAATTGAAAATTCTTCATATCGGCAGCCTGAAATCAGTATGGGCATGTAAAATGACCCTAAATGAATCTTGGTTTTTGTGTTATCAACACTATGTAAATTAGGCTAAAGATGAATCCAGATATAATCAGTTGGTTCCACAGTGTTTTTTGTTTTGATAGTGACAACAAAAAAAAGACACTGACTTTAAACAAACTATAAAAATGATTGTGTTGTGTTTAGACATTATAGTATAGATATAAAAAAAAGTTGAAATAAACTTTCTGAATAGAATTTAGAAATGATTTATTAATTTTTTACACATATTCATTAAAATAAAATTGCAAAAAAAAAAAAAAAAGAAACATAAACAATTCCTTGTAGACCACTAAAACTGTACATTTCAAACAAAAACCTCTTTTGGCCTTGCTATATCAGTAAATACATAAGTACCTTTTATTTCTATTATTATTTAAAATTATACTTTTATTTACAAAATAATTCATTATATACATTTTTATGCATTTATTAATATATGTATTGAAATATTTTTAAAAACATGGAAATAGCTGTTCTATTTTATTTTTTAAAAATGGCAGTCAGATGATATAAATGGTGAACAATGAAACTAAACTGTCTTTTTTTTTTTTTTAGATATAAAAAGTGTTTACAGTTTATTATTTTCATTGGTCACCATCTATAGCATCTGCCTGTATTTTTTCTAAAATAAAATAGCATTGGTGGCCGAGTAGTCAGCACAGCTGCCTTACAAGCAATTGTCCCAGGTTAGCAGGTTCTCTTCCCACTGATGCTTTGACACATAAAAAAAAAATAGAACACATATTTCCCTGTTCTTAAAAATATTTTAACAATAAGACTTGTTAAAGTTATTAATATATATATATCGATATACATATCACATATTCTATTAAAACTTTCTATCTTTAATTTTTAGACAGTTGAGCTCAATATTATTTTTATGTTACACATAAAAATAAAAAAATGGTTGATCAAATTTCTTTGTGAAATATCTTAAGCTTTCATTAAAGTATTTACATCATTTGTTTTCAAGTTTCTTTAGCTAGTTGTATTTTTTATTATTAAAGATCATATTACATTTTGTTAACCCTATTATTTTTAAAGCATGCATCAAAACTATTGCATTATGCGGTTGAAAATATCTAATATTATCTTTTGATTTTTAAGTGTATATACACGAAGTGTGAAATCTTTCTGTTTTTATTGCTTTAAATGCCCTATATTCTTTAAGAATGTAAAAAAAAATATGCATATAGACTAAAAATACATGCTAAGTCATTATTGGTATAATGATATTTGGTAGTTTGAAAATTTGATGTAAGATTGGGGAGTATATATTTTCTGTAATTTCTTCAAACTTTCAGCTATTGCCACTTCTCTCTATCAGCACATTGCACTGCTTATTTATCTTTTCAAATCTTATATTGAATACTGTTCATGATGATTAAGTTTAAACCATCCTTCAGCTCCATATATGCTATGATTAAGTTGCCATAAAATGATCTTTTATTAATTATCTTTGTATTAATATGTTAATTAGCAATATATTGTTCATGCTTTTTTTATATGGTATGTACAATTTTTACTTAATTTAAAAATTAATTTGTTGACTTAATTAAAAAGTTATTCTTTTTTCATATTATGTTGTAATGTTGATTGCAAATATGTAATTTTATATATCATTAATCAATTAGGCATTATTAAAAAATTGGAAAATATAGAGATTAAGTTCATATTTTGGAAATTATCTTTCATCAATAACTTAAAAATGCCATTACAGAATAGTTCAAATCTCATCAATACTTATTCAGCAATTATTAATTAAATGCATTTTGGAGAATAAGCACTTTCTTTCTGGCTTAATTAAAATATTCTAAAATTTGATTTATCATTCCACAGATTCCACACAAAAAAATCTTTAAACAGTCATCTTACTGGTCATCTTATTTTTATTAGCTTTAGTTTGGAACTAGTGTATTTTATTTTTATTGATAAATTTTTCCTAAAAAAGAAAAGTCGTGCTATCGAACACAACATATGGTGACATTCCAAATAATAATTTAATTCCATTAAGCCTGCCTTCCCCCTGTATTTTTTTTACTTTCTCAAAAATTGATAGTGTTCCAAGCCTGGGAGAAAATAAAAAAACTGTACCAGTCAAAATCATGGGTTCATTCAACAAGACTTAGAATCCAAGCAAACTATAGCAATCTGGCATGTGTGAGATATACATTTCTGGAACAGTACTAAATGCTAACCTATTTGCCTGTGCTCCAGGGTTTCTGACTATATGGATAACACTTTTGAGGATACTAGCAAGATTTCACTTACTCCAGACTTGGCAATGAGAACAGGGTGAGCAAAGAGACTTGGAAATCAATAATATTCAAATAATTAGCTAATGATTACTACAAAATCTAATACTTAAAGTGTGGTGCAGACTATTGCTTAATATATTAATAATCAGATCCATAATGGTGTTCAAGGCAACATTAAACAGAGGAAATAATTAATAATATTAATAAAATCTTGGTCATTTAGAAATAATTCAACTTAATCAAACAGCTAATACTAGAGATTTGAGAAATGAATGACAAATGTGAGAATACAGAGAAATGATATAATATCAATTTTATTAAATAATTAAATATGGTAATAAACAAAATGGCTGTATAGAATGTCTGTACAATAGGAATTACAAATTTGATTATGGTTTAATTTGCCATCACGCACTTTATGGATGAAGTCGCTAAATCATTGAATTTACATAAATACATAAAATATTGGTGTTATTACATAAAGTTAGTTAATGTAATTACTACATATATAAAACAAGAGTAGTTTGTGTGGTTGCTCATATATAGTGATGCAGTTAATATGCCAAGGATCAAATAAATTAATTAGGTAATCAAGAATACCTTGTAGCTTAACCCTCATTTAATATATTATAGATTCACACTAATGACTTTTATTAGTCATTACATATATACAAATAAGAGTTCATGATGTGTGATTTGAAAAGTGTGCAATATTTGGAAGACCACTCAGATGTGTGGGAGTAAAATATCTTAGCTTAAAAGAAGCTGTAATTCATAACCTGACTTAATTGAATGGATGTCGAATAACATGCAATTATGACTGACAGAGAGCATTGCAGGTGGCTAGACAATTCAATAATAATAATAAAGGTGGTATCACATTATCACTCACAATCATATATAGAGAGGCAGTTACTTAAGATGCTCTTGAGTGGCTCAGTCATGTTTGTACAAAAGGAGTATGCCTGCATGATGGCCAAGGTCAGATCTCTAAAGAACAATGGCACAAGTTGCATGTTGGGATGGTTCATTCGTATGTTTACCATACACTTATTCATTGGAGAAGATCTCTAGTAGAAAATGCATCTACTTTGAAAAGGATAATGAAGAGTAGGATTTGTCATTGCAAAGATCCCAAAATATATGACAAAGCAAGAAAATTATAAATAACGATTGCAACGATACACCTATAACCCCAAAACATATAAATAGTTTGTGTCACTAATGACCATGGTAAATGAATAAACACCTGACTATGATATGATGCTATCCTGCATAATGGAATGCTTGAACACAAACCATCCTGAGCAGTTAACTAATGATTGATAAAATGCACATAAGGAGTCAGAGTTTAAAACTTAAAGTGAATAAATTGTTCTCTCCCACATCTCAAAAATATCTCCTAACATTTCTACAAGCAATCATTGCACAGATAACTAATATTACTTACAAAATAAAATCATTGATTACATATTAAATTCACTTCTGGTGAGATTTAATTAGTTAATATGATAAAACAACTTTAATGATTAGATGAGGATTAATTTTTGCAGTTAGGGATAACAATTAAATGTAAATATCAAGACCTTCTGGTCATTTAAAGAATAAAATTATTGAAAAATAATTGGTATAAAACCGAGTAAGTTTATAACAATGAATTTTCAAGGAAATGTACATCTCCATCATTTAATTGGAGAAAACTATTGGTGGTGGGTTTAAATTCACTCACTAGATTGTATACCTTCTTGGCATATCAAAATGAATTAGAATAAGAAAATAAAAAAATCAAATTATCGATCTGTGTTCTATGTAATGGCCAGTCAGACACATTGCTGGCATCGAATTCACCTATACTGTTCTACCCTAATGTTGACATAACTTCAGGTTATCCTGTCAACTGTGCCACTTTTTTTCTGTGTCCCCAGCTGCAGCTGAGCAATTGCAAATCTGAATACTTATTTTTAAAATAAGAACAACCCGCTAATTACATTAGATCTTTATTGGTACATAGTAAATTACAGCAAAACAACAGTTATGAGTGATTGGTTAACATATATATGTAACATGCATCTGATTGCATTAAAATTTAAACCCCCTCTCAGTCTACAGTAATACAAATAAAAACCCAGTACCTTGACTGGGTGGCAAAAATAAAACCCTCGGAAAGCCACTTAGGGCATTTAAAAATTGAGTTAAGACCAGTGTGGTCTGCTTCTACACTAGTCAGCCAGATTTATCTACAGATGCCAAGAACCTGGGATCACAATCCGAAAAGGAGCAGCACTTAGGAATAGTCACAGGAGAAAGACCTCAAGAGTTATTTTTCTGCTCTTTTATACTCCCACGTTTGAAGTCTCACTCTCATGTCTTCTTTTCTGGAGTATTAATATATTTTTTCCAGTGTGTGCAAACAGATTCATTTGGCTATTAATTATTTTGGTAATCTGATGTTAAGACAATGCATCTGTAATTACTCTATTTAGTTAATACAGTTTGATCTAATTACTCTTTATTCCACTTTACTTACTTTGAACCCTATATACATTTCCCCCATTTATCTCAGACCACTCAAAGAAGTATGGAGTGATAAATGCCAGGAGTAACAAGAAGAGATCAAAAATACAATGTATGGGTAAGAAAACAAACAAGTGTTACTGACCTCATTGAAAAAATTAAAAGATTGAAGTGGAGTTGGGCTGGGCATATTTCTAGAAGAGATGATAATAGATGGACAATTGAAGTCTTAACCTGGATTCCAAGAGATTGTAAAAGACTCTGAAAAAAACCACATGTGAGATGGATGGATGAGATGAGAATGTGTGCAGGGGTGATGTAGAGAAGAGAAGCTAAAGATCGGAGAAGATGGATTGAACTTGGAGAGACCTTCATCCTGCAGTGGATTGATAATGGTTGATAATGATCTCTCTACCAAATATTGATTACTTAAAGTGTGTGCCTTTACTGGCTCTATTTACACACACACATATATATATATCAGTTTTGATTGAATTACTCTTTCTATTGGACTAAATTTTCAAAACTTATATAAAATGTATAATGTTTATGCAGAATTTAAATCTAGGAGATAAGAAAAGAGCCTGATTAAATGTTGTCTGATTTTTACATAATCAAACTTATACTGTCAGACCATGGCAGTTCAGTTCTGAGATTAACAGAGACAAATTAGAGGTATCTTGAATCTACTGCAAGTGAGGAAAACAGTGGGGGGGGGGGCGTTATTTAATCTGTTTTGCTCAGTTTATTATTATTGTAGTGCTTGAAATTCATATGAGTCCCCTAGTAACTGATAATACAAAAAAAAAAAAAATAAGAGAATTTATTCACCATGAAATTGCCTGCTTTTCTTCAAAGGTATATATAGCAAGTTTAGAGGATATTAAGAATTTTACTAAATTTTTAATTCTAAGATAACCTGAAGAATTTCAAAGCGTAATTTCTATATGATAAAAAAACAACTGGAATCTTCTTTAAAATACATGGTTGATTTTTAAGAAAATATCATATAACTTATTTATATCAAAAATGTTAAATTTATTCATATTAAATATATATTTTATTATTTACTTTATAAATTAATTAATAATTCATTTTTAATATTGGTTTTAGATGACTAACAACTAAAAAACTTTATTATTGAAATCTTTCAAAATGTTATATCTTTATGTTTTGTTTCGAATATTTATTTAACATAATTAAAAGCAGCTTTGTTAAGTTACCAATTTTCTGGTAATTGCAGCAGGTGGGTTATTTTCTTTTTCTTCATCGGATTCCAATTAGCCAGAAGACATCAGGTATGTATGTCTGCGCGAGGTTTTCACGCAAGAAACTTGTTTACGTATTTTCTGTCAAAATAATTTGGTGAAACATTTAACTGAAAATATTATTATTATTAATTTTTTTAAATAAACATACATCTTTTTTGTCCACAATTCATTTTTGTTCAATTAAAAAATAATTAGAATTTTAAAAAATCAATGAATAATAATTACTTGTATATAATTATTGGGAGACAAAGTTTAAATATTGTTATTATCTGATAATTTAAAAGAAATTAGCATTAATTATCCAAAGTATTAAATATTTATAAAACAAATCTTTAACTACTAAAACTTAATTTAGAAAAAGATAAACAAATAAAATTTAATATTTAATCTCTAAATATGAGAAAATCCGTTAAAACATCGAATACATAAATGTTTTGTTGTTGCTAATATTATTTTGATGATAAATAAAATTGTAATCATGTTTGGAAATTGTTTGTCAAAAATTTTAATCTACTGCCAGCATATTCTTGGGGAAAACCTAACTAAAGCTTGAACAGTGGTTGAAAAACTGTTGTGTAGATTGAGCAAATACAAATTACCACAATGGACTCATAATTTTTTATTTTTAAAAAGATGTGGTGATCAACCTTACTGTGTGTGTTATATATACATGTATATATTTTTATTTCATTACATGTGAGCATAGATTCTCGATATATGTGTGCTCAAATATGAACCTCACCCAAGTATTCATCTATTTCTTTTTATCTTCACTTGATCTATTCCAAATGTTACCTGGGAAATCCCAAAGGAATTAAATATTGAATTATTTATTTTTGTCTAATTCTCCAACTGCTTGCAATTTCCAAAAACATTAGTAAAGCTTACTTTGATGAGTAGAATAAAAATGATAGTCATGGAATCAGTGGCATGGAATGTTGTTGCATTCACTTTTTTTTTCAGCAGTAATGTACCATGCTCAATGGATCAATCTAGATTAGCCCAAAAATTTGATTCTAATTAAAAATAGCTAGATACCCATTTTGAATAGCTAATTAGAGGCCAGTATCTGAAAGTAAAAACCAATCTGATTGTGACCTAAAAATTTTCAGAGTTTTGCTTGAGTCAAATATGAACTCAAGTTGGAGTATGTCAAGCAGATGAGCTACCACTAGATCTTTTGTTCCTCTTATCTTATACTTGGAAATTTTATAGGATTTTTACATTTATTACTCTTACACTTCTTCATAAAAAGGATGTACTGATATGCATATGAGATTATGGTATCTTCTCAATCAATTTGAGATTCATATACGAAATTATAAATTATCTCTAGCCCAAATATAAACTTCCAATCTTTGTTAAAGATTAATAAATATGTTTTTTAATATTTAACTTGAACACATGGAATAACTTTTTTTTTTCCATGTAGTTTTTTTTAGATATACTTAAAATCTTGGCTCCATAACACACCCTTGAAAACATCCAAATAAAGATATCTGAAAAAGGCCAAGTGACTTTTACAGATGTTTTTTCCATAAGTTAATGAGATCATATTCATGTAAACAGAGATAACTTTATCTTTTGGTGCTGCAAGAAAACCAATAATAATTAATTGATAAACTGAGACTGAATAATTTTTTTCAATTAATCTATGCAATAGCTTTTTTGTTTTGGATTTAAGTTGTTATAAGAATTTAAACCCAGAAAGATATTTAACAATTTGGTTTTGTAGTAAAAGAGGACCCTTTTTACATCACTAAAATCCAAAACTAAAGAGCTATTATATAAATGAATAGAGAAAAGTAGTTTAGCCTCAGGATTGTCAATTAGAAATTGATGGTTTATTGACAACATTGAAAAGTTAAAATTATCTCTGTTTACATGGATATAACTTTTTTATTTAAATGAACCTTCATTGACATTCCTGAAAATAGAATACCAAAGCTTAAGGAATAGATGACTGTTTATTCTTTATCAATATGTATTGTTATGAGTGTGACTTATTCATTATTTGTAGAAGGAATACTTTACTTTTATTTCATTTATATATATCAACTAACTAAAGGAAATGTAAATAAAAAACACAAATGCATCTCTAAACAGTTGAAAGAAAATTGGTTGTCAACAGAAATTAGAGTCAAATGATTTCCTCCAAAACTTGAATATAATTTCAGATGAAAATTAATCTTCTGGTTGAAATATTTGGCAGCTATACATTTTGACTTTACTGTAATATATATATATAATGAACAAGATTAATCTGTTTTGATCTTAAGAGCTGATAATTTTTTTTATAGATGATCCATGATAAGTTGACATTTATTTATTCAATATTATTTCATATTATGTGGTATTTCATTAGTTATTTATATATACATATAAAAAACACAAAAGCTAAATTAGTGGATTTACTGAAAGCATTTGATAATGTTAGTAGGATCACTATGTTTAGATTTGTTAATAATATGATTGGGCTACATAGATAGGTAGGTAGGTAGGAAGATAGGTAAGATAGGTAGGTAGGCAGGCAGGCAGACAGACATATAGATAGATAAATTTTAAAGAAACACTTAAAACTATTTTTTAAATGTCCAGTAGTATTTTGAAATAAAAATAAATAGGAGAAAAAAATAGAAATAGGGAATTTTAGTAAATTCAGAGAATAACATAATGGATCAAACAATGTTGGATAAATAATAATAATAATGATAGATCTGTAATAACTAAAAATAATTTTAATACAAGAAGTTTATTTTGAATATTCATGAGCTTTGATTTTTAAAAAAATAATACACTTATTAAAAAGAAACATAGTTTTTAAAAATGTCTAGAAATTTTGAAGATAAAAATATATATTAAAAAATTAGAATTAATAAAACGCTTAAAACTTAAAAAAAAAAACATTTAATAATAGAGAAGTCATGAAAATGTTTTTAAAAGTCATAAAAAGTAAAAAAAGAACATAAACAAAGAACATCTTGAATTAAAATGAAAGTGAAACAGTAAGTAAAACTTGGCATAAAAATGTGTCAATTATATAGTTGAAAAAACCTTTATGTGATAATTTATGAATCTGGTTTTATCATAGTTCACAACTCAAAAATTGTTTATAATATATTATATAAAAGCAGTTATTTTTAACTCTGGTCTAAAGCTATATACTGTAAGCTTGAATATTCAATGCATACAGATAATGTAGTAGATGGCTCTAGTAAAATGAAGAAAAAAGTTTTGGGAACATCTGAGAAAGTATGTAATATTGTTATTGATTGCTTGTGTCTTAGGTAGATGATATACAAATAAAAGATACATTTCCTTTATAAAATTATAGAAATACATCTGGGTAAAAACTTTTGTTTAATATTTATATATTCTGCATATATACAGTCAAGGGTATGATAGCATAGTTAATAAATAGTGTCTGACTACAAATTATTCACTCTGATAAATTGGGTTAAAAAAAAATCTATGATTGTAAGTTTATTGCAGACTATTAACCCCTATTTTTTCTTTTATTGTTGGATTTTCGAAAGTAGGCTTAATATGTTTTATATTATATCATATATATTTAAATACAAATTATATCATATATATATTTAAATACAAATCCAAAGGCAAAAACATATATACTCATCGCAATTATGAAAAGCAGTTATTAAATATTGATGTTTATTATCATTTCTATTTATCATTTTTATTTATCTTTTAATATAACATTCCTGCATTAGATATGAAAATGTTTGCATTCATATTAATCTGAACTTCAAAAATAAAACAGAATAAAAAAATCGTAGACCGGAGGCAGTTTTTTAAAAGAATTCAGACAGTTAAAAATAATAAAAGTGAACAAAAACATTGAAAAATTACATGCATCTTTATTAAAAGAAATATATAGAATTAGTTTGAACTTGAATACATCTTTAATATACAGTATATATATTAAAAAAAATCATTTGAATACTAGAAAGTCTAATTATTTCCATTTTAAAATCAAGTTATAATCGGTTTAACTTATAAATGTGTACATTACGCACGCATTGTATTAAAAAAAATAAAAATTTGGCAATTATAAAACATTATAAAATAGTTGGTACACTAGTTAGTATATTAGTCTACTATCATCATGATCTGGGGTTCAAAATAAGAACAAATTTAGAATTAATTCTCTAGTAATTTCATAATTTTTTAAAAAATAATTGATCCAATCAACCCTTGCAAGAAAAAGTTGTCAACTCCTCCAGGGGAGGATGTGAAGAGATCTTAGTTTAGTTATTGATTATTTAAATTCTGACTTCATTTATACAAATAAGAATATCTTCAAGAAATTTTAGAAAGAATTTCTTAATCTCAGATCATTGGTATAGATTTAAGAAGTTAATTTTTTTTTTTTTTATGAAAGATGAAACTATACTTTATTACAATTAAATACTTTACTTTTAAGTGGTTTTTTTTAATGTTTATTATTTACCAGTGCTCCATTAATATTCAGCTAAGCTAGATAGGAATTTTATTTTAATAGTATGATTCTGTTTTTATCAATAGCAACTCTCTCTCTATACACTAGTGTTACCCAATGCAAGTCATAGTTATCAATGGATGCCAGAAGGTTAGTGCATCAATTTCCTTATTTACTACATACTCATCCAATATCCCCAGAATAGTTTTAGCTTGTGATATTCATCAATGAGGAGCTGACAGCACTGCACCTAAGTCTTTGGATCTAATGCAATAATCTAGCAGCAATCACCTTTTACCTTTTAATTAACTACAAAAATATGAGTCCAAAATGAAAACACATGTTTTTAATCTGA
The DNA here is from genome assembly GCA_028023455.1 of Epiperipatus broadwayi. Taxonomy (NCBI): domain Eukaryota; kingdom Metazoa; phylum Onychophora; class Udeonychophora; order Euonychophora; family Peripatidae; genus Epiperipatus; species Epiperipatus broadwayi. The sequence goes on along the minus strand of JAQFVV010012410.1, from coordinate 4,294,575 downwards.
GCTTATTCGCTTCTATGTTCATACAGATCTGAACCAGTTTGAAATCTATACATTTTGGTGCCATTGGTTTTATATTAAAAAAAAGGTAAACAGTGGCTGCTGAACGATTGAATTATATCCAAATATCTAAGTGCAGCACTCTTAGATCCAAGGCTTTTCCCTGATGAAGGCCACAAGCTAGAAAACTAGTCTGGGAATATTGGATGAGTATGCACTAGATATGAATTTGATGTGCAAACCTTCTAGCATCCATTGATTACTATGGATTCCACCAGGTGGCACTACTGTATAATACATCACATCATCACATCTTTTTTTTTTTACTGATTTAACAGCTTGCATAAACATAAAAAATAATAATCATACAATGTTTTAATGGTTTAATAATAATCCTGGCCAAAGAATGATGGAGACTATGATAATTAAAAAAAAAAGATACCAACATGTATAAACAGTGAACTGGGTTATGATCTGTGTGAATATACAAGTGAATAAGCTTAAATTGAAAGTATTATTGTGTTCCATTTTAACTAAAAAGATAAAAGGTGTCTGCTGAAGGATTGCATTAGGTCCAGTGATTTACATGCAGTTCTCTAAGACTCAAGGCTCCTTACTAATAAAGGCTACAAGATAGAAACTAGTCTTTGGATATTGAATGAGTTGCTACTAGATGAGGATTATGATATATAAACCACATTACTATATGGTGAGAGTTGTTACTGATTTAGCCACTTGTGAAAAGATAAGAAATGATGATCATGTGATATTTTAGTGAATTAATACCAATTCTGGTCAAAGGATGATGGTGACTATAGTTCATTAAAAAACTAAAGATACCAAAATAGATAGATACTGAACTGGGTTCAGATCTGCATGACTATATGAATAAATGAGCTTGGATTGGAAGCATTATTATGTTTTCATTTTGGATTCATAGCTTTATAGTTAACCAAAAAGATAAAAAGTGGCTACTAATGGATTGTATTAGATCCAGTGATCTAAGGTGTAGTGCTTTCAGACCCGGAGCTGATTATTTATGAAATTCACACAATAGAAACTAGTCTGGGATATTGGATGAGTAGACACTAATTATGAATTTTGACAACAAACTTTCTGTCATCGATTAACTACTGTGCCTTGCAGTAGGTATCACTACCATATGTACAGAGTTTATATGGTTTTAAAAACTTGTGTAAACACAAGAAATGGTAATCACATGATTTTAAAATTTAATATTAGCTTAATAGTAATCATGAGATTGCTGGAAGTTGATTGGGTGAGTTTTGATAAATATTATAATTGTTAATTTATATTTTTATAATTCATGAGATGAATTTTGAAGCACTGTTAATATAAATGAATGATTTATCCTCTAACAATAGTGCTTGATAATTTTATGCAATAAAAAACTGTTTTCTTATTGCGTAAAAGTTTATATCAAACATAGTTATTAGAAGACAGATCAATTATTTACAACTAAACACTATAATAATTCAACATCAACATAAACATTTCTTTATACTAAAACATAAATTGTCAATAGCTAATTAGTTTCCAAAAAATAATTCACATAATAACAACTAAAACTTTTAAAAAAATCGTAGAATATTCATAATCTGTTATTAAGACAGCTTTTGTAGACAAAAGATGAATTCAATTTTTTTACCGTGACTTAAGATCTTTAATTAAACAAAGAGTGAAATACTTTTCTATAAGAGTTTTAATCTACCTAGAAGTTTCAGATAAACTCCTTTCAACAGATAAAGATAAATTGCTTGAAAATAGATTAATAAATAATCATTTTTACAATCTTTTAAACAAATTTCTACTCAATACTTTACATATAATAAACTATAAATTACATAGTTTTCAAATATAGTGCATATGATAATAGCCAAAGTCTAATAAACCAATAGAATATCCACAAATCTTTATCAAGGTAATCTCTATAGATAAAAAGTTAGAATGCTTCTTTTATTTACAGAAGTTGTCTTGACAACAAATTATGGACATTTTATTGGTTTATTAAGCTTTGGCTATTTATCATGAGAATTATTTATACATGAAGCTAAAAATATTAACTTGCTAAATTATATTTCAACTTTAATATCAAATTGAATGTTGTGATAAATTTAAAGTAGAAATTAGTTGGTTTGTTTGAAGGGATATCAGTTATCTTTCAGACTGTTGGTGATATTAGTTTTGAGAAAAATATGTGTCTCCAAGTAAATGATTGATTTTCTTTATCAAGTATTTTCATTTAAAACACCATATAATTTATATTAATGGAATAAGTTACATTATTCAATATTATTATTTACTTTTATAGATATTTTAATTTTCACTTCAGGTAGTGCTTTTGCATGAGAATATGCAATATGCTTGATGAAGTAGAATATTTTTCCCTTCTGCTTTATTATCTGGCTGTGTGCACTTGTCAAGCATACACACATACATATTCAAAAAGGTATTATTTATATACATGTAATTGATTCTAGTGCCTTATAAATAAAAAATAAAGTCTTAAAATTGGTGTTGCACTCCTCCAAAGTTTATTATAATGTAAAAAAATTTAGAATAAGAGCTTTTTCACTATATGTGCATTCATAAATAGATCTCATTCATCAAATGAGTTACAGAATTGGGACACTTGAATTATCCATATAGAAATAATAGTCAGACTTTTCTATTTATTTACATTAATTACATCCAATTTTATTTTGAAATTTGAATAATTTAGTAAATGAATAATATTTAGAATGGACTTGAACCTAGACTTTCAATTTCCTGCAGCTATTCACTCTATGTTAAACACTGATACACATACCACATTCATGAAAAAGAGAAATGATCTCCAATATACATATTTCATCCTGAACCATCATTCATCATCTGGGTAACATCACTATTTCCTTCACATAACAATCATGCTCAGTGTATATTAAGATAGCAAATCTTCAAACTTTTATGGACAAACTTCAATCTTCATCACCCTCCAAATCTTCAGTCATTCGTATCATTGTAAATTCATGGATGTAACATTCAAAGCTCTTGTTGATGCCAATATTATTGTCATACCCATTTTGACTTTAAGTCACTTTGACCCCCTCACATGTAGGACCCTAATATTTTTATTTAAATATACAAAAGAGGGATGGGCAGAATATGGGTCAGATGTGTAATACATGTATATCGTCTATACTAAACAATGTAATTAGAACAGACTTGAACTCAGACATTCAAGCTCTCTACAGCTAATCACTCCATCTTATACAACTGATACATATGACCACATACATGTGAGAAAAATAAATAATCTCCAGTATATGTATTTCATGATGAATCAGCACTCATCAATTGGTCTAGATCATTATCTCCACACATATATACAATCAGTGCTCAATTTATATTAAGATAGCAAATCTTCAAACTTTTATGAACAAGGTTCAACTTCACTACACTCCAACTCTTCAGTCATCCATATCATTGAAAATCCAAGGGCATAATACCCAAAGCCTTTGTTAATGCCAATATTATTGTGATAACCATATTAACTTTAAATCACTCTAACCATTAACATAGTTTAGTATAGACAATATACATATATTTAAATATTATATATATATATAGTATTTAGCCTATTAATGCTTCAATATTCATATCTCATAATAAATGGAATTTATTTAATATCCATGTGATATCACCCACTACAATAGAAATATGGAATTACAATGAATACATAAGAAATAAATTAACCAATGAGCCTGCAACTACCTGTAACCAATCAAATCTTTCAAATTTGTAACACATTTCTCAGACCAAGTGTTTTTGCTATATATGAATTTTATGGAAAATAGCCATTTATCAGGTAAATTGAAGACTTGAAGCATGAGAACATCCACACAGATATAATGGGCAGGCTTTTTTATTTGCATGCTTTGATTTTGAAATTTGTATTGTAAGAGAGATTAGTCTGGGGAATTTTTCATTTAATGATAATTCAATATTTGCAACAAATTTTGGAGAAAGGCATTACAAATTGGAAAAAGATTTAATTGGTTATAGATACTTATCAAATACATTAGTCAATTTTTATTTATAGGATGTTTTGTCATTTGTATGCTTTCTCACTTGATTAATGGAAATTTCCCATGAAATGCATGTAAAGTGAGAAAGAATGAGTGAGATCATACTCAGTATTAACACAATTTAGAAAAATTAACATAAATAAATCTAAGTTCACATTGAATGATATATGTATTTATCACTTTAAATAGTGTTTGTGGCAAAATAAAGCTATTTTAAATATAATTATTAAAATGTTTTTATGTATAACTAAAAAAAATATTACAAGCAAAGAACTTATTTTTAATCAACTTTCTATATTAGTTAGGATAATATAAAAATATTTTCTTGCTTTTCTCATGCAAATTTAAATGTTTCTAAGAATAAGATATAATTATAAAATTAAATGTTTTATATTTATTATTAAAAATATTTTTCAGAACAATGAAAATAACTTTGAAACAAATAAAAAAAATTTAGAAATAAAAAAAATATATCTTCTGCTTTTCTAACATGATATAATCAAGAGCTTTGTTTTCTATTTATTTCTTTTGCTATCTCAAATCAAAAACTAAAATGAAAATATACAATCACTATCAGTTGTATGCAATATAAAATTACAGTGCAGACATTGTTGTATAAACCTTTTAAACTCTATTAGGAATCAGTTTGAAACACAATATAGGCAATCATAATACTAAATGAGACCAGTTGTTTCTGGGAGAGATCAATGTTAAAGTACAAAATTAAAAAAATATATTATAAATATTAAATTTTAAATGTGTCAAAATTATTTAGTTTCTATCTTGGATATCACATAGTCATCATCATTATAATTTGAATGATAAAATTGATGAAATAAAAAATGATTGAAAGATATCAACTTCTTAATCTATTGATCTAATCCCAATAATTTATATAGCAAGTTAGTAATGTTTTAAACAGGTTTACAACCTTCGATACAAGATGAAAGTAGACATTTTTTTAAGTATTCTATATTAATTAAGTTATATGCAATAGTTAAGAATTAATCTTACAACATTTTTCTTAAATAATTAATACAGTTAGAAAACTCTGTAATTTATATTTATAGTCTTACTTCTGTATGTTTATTTGTTTTAGAAAATAATGTTTTCTAGTTAATATATAATTGTGATATATCTAAAATAATATTTAAACATTTATTGCATTCATTTACAGAAATAATATATTTATAATAATTACAAGATATTATGGCCTAGATTGACAAACTGCAAGATTAACAAATGTATAATTATTATCAGTAATCAGTGGTTTGGAGGAATGTTATCATTCATTCTCATAAATTTAACACTTTTAGTCACATCAGCTTGATTTTTAAATCGTCTAATACTATTTTTTCTTTAGCAGCTTCTTATTCCAATTTGTCTGTGACTGATTGCATTCTGCAAACAATAGGCAATATGTATCTCTGTCAAAGTGATTCCATACTTGTGAATTACTTTTCTGAACATGACTCTGTAATACTTTTTTTTTTTGGCAAATGGATCTTAATTTTAAAGTCAGATCAGTAGTCTACTTTACTTTGAACAATTGGATTTACTGATCTAATTATTTGCATGACCTGTTTATGCCATTGGTTATTTGTTTACATTATGGTTGTTTTGTTGGTCAGCTGTTTGGTATTCTGAATGTTATCTAGAGAAATTTATTGTTTGAACAAATCCATTATTGAAGATAAATTTAAGATGACCCCACAACAGGAATAGTCTTATGATAATTTTGAATTAATAAACATTATTCACAAGTCAGATTCCTAAAAAACCATTTTTAATAAACTTGCAAACATCCACTTTTTTATATAAATGGGAATTTCTTAAGCAGATTTAAAAAATGAAAGTGAACATTGTTAGCAAGTATGGTAAAAATGAAATATTGCCATAATAAATAATTAAATTTTCCAGTAGCATCAGAAAAGATAATTCTTTTTCACATTCATTTTCATTACTTTAAATTTAGTCACACATTATTAAAAAGAGGAATTGGTGTACATTATTGTTACCAGAAAAAAGATCAATCACAAAAAAAAAATAAAATAGTAATATTAAATGCTTCAGCTTACCTAATGTTAATATGAGCTCCGAAAGTAAAGATTCCCACAATCAAAAAAAAACTTTCTCATATAAAGTTTTAAAACCATAAATTCAAAAAAAATAAATGTTACAAGAATACAGAAACAAATACCGATATTCTGGTAAAATCTCAAGTTCTAAAAAATGTGAGCAAAAGAAAAATATAATAACATTAAATCAAATCCTAAAAATAGCATTATAAAAGATTCTATATTGTCAACTACATCTCTTGCATCATTTCTACAAAATGTTATTTGAGATAAACAAATGGAATTGATATAAATGAAAAAAAGTCTATTATCCAATAATTATTCTTATTCTGACTTTTGTCAACATAGTATATCTGAGCACTTATAGCATATATGTGTAGAGATGGTAATCTGGACCAACTGATGATTGCTGGTTTAACATGAAATGTGTATATTGGTGATTATTTATCTTTTCAACATATATGTGTTCAAATGTATCAGTATTATGAGATAGTGTGGAGAGTGGTGGGTCGTGTGAAAGTCTGTGCTCATATACTCTATATATTACATATATAGACACAGGTATATAATAAGCCTGTGGGTTTCAGTTACAACTTATTTTGTAAATTTGTCTTTATCCAATCTTGTTAGCAGTGATATCTCAGATATAGTTAACCTCATGGAGCACAAAAAACTGCGACAAACAATCACCAGAATATCCACTAGATATAACAAATAGCTACAATAGTACAAAGTTTACTAACTTAAATATCATCAGGATCAACAAGACTATGGATTATTGACAAACTAAATGAATACTAGTGCAAAATGTTCACAAATAGCCTCTCTCCCACTACATCAATTATTAGTATTATAGAAAACTATGATTTGGTTGATGGACAACCACTATTACCATGCCCATTCCTATCTGACTATCTAGCAGAACTGCAAAAACAATTAAAGCAATTAAATCTATTGCTACTTTCACAGCCAGATTATTCACAGGACTAAAATATTTTACTAAGCAGCAAGAGAAGACTGGAAATATTATTAAACATCTAAATTTAAAAAAGGTATACTATGTAACTAAAGAAGCAAATTACTGATACATGGCTGTATTATGCATGCTCCACCTGACTTTACATTTGATGTGTTATAAAAATGTATTATAAATATTGCTCAGCTACTTAATATATTGAGGGAACTTACATCAAATATATCTTTCAATATTTCCACAAATTTATGGAAAGTCATCATTAAGATGATACAAATTCACACACCAGAAGAATTTCCTCAACACATCTTTATGTGCTTCATCCCAATCACCATCAATATTAGAGGCACTCACTTCTATGTTTCAAATTTTTACAGTTAGCAATGGTAAATTTCAGCAAATATGATAAGATTGATAAACTGAATGCAATAATGACCAGAAGCCTAAGTTATGGGCAAATGATGTTTTTGGCAACACGTCACCAATAATTTGGAAAGAGGTAAAATACAAGATAAACCAAGTAAAAAATTTACAGCACCAAAACAAATTACTTCAAACAAACTAATAACTCTGAAAATCCAATTCCAAAAATCCTTCATGGAAGTACATACCCTCAGTACTATGAAACAATTTGAAATTGACACACAGGATTTAAATCTCATCTTCCAGGCCCTGGAATAAACAGAGATTGAGACACAGGATTAAGTTTTCATATTCTATCATGATATCACATATAAAGAAAATTTCCCATTAATATGACAAAAAAAAAAAACACATGTAATGTAATTGATCAAATCTCCCCTTCAGCTTCTGAGAACAATAAAAAAAAACCAAAATACTTGATTCAGGCTTTAAACATGTCAACAAAAAGTGACTATTCAAAATCAAATACATAGTTGAACAATATAAATCTTGCTATGATTAATGTGCATGGCCTAAAATCGCACAGTTTAAATTAACACAAAAAAATTACACAGCTGATTTATATATTGGACGATTTCCATCATCTAATATAAAGTATTGAATGTCACAAACCTTCAGGAATTATACAGCTAACTCAATTTCCAAAAAATCAATATTGTGATATATTCTTCTTAACAGAAACAAAAATCTCATCATCAACTCAACTACTTATCATTAATGCTTTAAATAAAAACTATTTTCATACATAAATCAGACATCAGATCAATACATGGTGTAAAAATGCTCATAAGTACAACAATTCTATTAACAAAAGTAAAACATACTATACATATTTGTTATCCTCTCCTTTAATATCATCAACCATAGAAATTTTACTTCATATCAGTATACTCAAACTAAAAATATAACCAAGATAACTTCTCATTGCCCAAACAAAAATCTTATACAGGCTTGAAATAACTAGCTTCTGTAGTGATTTCAACTGCTCTTACAATAAATACCATCTACATTACAATCTAAATTTAATCAACTTGCCTTTTTTCACTTTGATTTTTATAATCACTTGGTGCAATTTCATTTATTGGAGGGCAAGCTTCATCTTTCATTGATGTCTTTTTTTATCTCTATCTAATTTAAAACTTTAATCCATCTAACCGGCATTTCATTTTCAAAGCATGCTTGTGTGACCATATATAGATTTAAAAGTAATACACCATTCTATAAATTTACATTTAAATGACAGGTTGCTATAGAATTTAAATTAACTATAGATGACATTTCTAATACAATCATTACAGGTCATTACTATCATCAGCTGCAGTATTTGTCTCTAGTTAAAATTTGTTTGGCCCTTCAAAAAAATTTTAAACAACTGTTGCTCCAATTGATTAACAACTTATCACTCAAATAAACTCATAAAATAGCATATTGAAAAAATAGATACAACTCTGCAAGTGATCTCACAAATAAATGATGCCAAATATCTATATGTAAACTGCAAAATGAAGTAGCCAGTTGATCATGCATTACAACCAGAATGCAATAATACATAGATTTAAAAAAATAATAACAAAGCTCATAAGAACTACTGAAAATTATGCAATATCAATTCCATCTCAAAGCTTTGGTATTCCTATTTTATCAAAAGATAGCACTCTCCCTTCTGCATCAATGCTGATATAGAAATTTTTGAGTGTCTAAAATCTAGTCTAAAAGCAGATGACCAATATCTGTCCATTAATCACTACAGTACACTATCTCCTCAAGAAAATTTTATTACATTGGTAATGTGGCTTGACATTTTGGGTTGTTTTATACATCAAGTATTTTTTAAAGTATTTAATATTAGTAAGCATTATTTAGGGTTATTTAATTTATTATAATCTCTAATCTAGCTTTATTCATTTACTATATATATATTGCGTTTGAAAAGACAGATATCATATATATTATGAATGCCTTTTTTTTTTTTAGAAAAAATAAATGGGACATGAGACCCTGAAAATTAAGCTAATTAATTTATGGATATTTTCTTAAATGTGTTTTTTCTTTATTTTTAAATATGTATTATATCTGTGATCTGGAGGGAGTGACATTCAATATAATTTTAACTAGTCTAAGCTTCATATAATTATACAAAAAATAGATTATGATGGAGATAATTAAATCTAAAATGAGTTATATTATCCAAACAACTTCTCAGAATCAACTTGAGGGATTTGAAATACGTTTTTCCATCCAGAGCTTATTTATTTTTAGATAATTAATGATAAAGGTATGTGTTTACAGTCTTTATTAGGATACCATCTTTTCATGTGAAAATAAATTTTCGGAATGAAATAACTTCAACCCTCCCCCAATCTCAGTGAAAATTCAGCATTTTTTCAGTGATTATGCATTCTCTCTAATTTTCTATTGACATGGAAATTATAAGTGCTAGATGAACATTTGAAATAAAATTTGAGATATAAAATAGCACTGGTGACTTGAATTTTATAAAACTCACACTCACAAAGTAAAGTTATTTCATAATGAATTTTAAATTAAGATACATACAGAAAATAAATAAATAAAATAACTTAACTACTAATAATAATGTAAAAGGCTGAAACCTTTGACAGATGTGCCTTAAAAATGCTTATGTGACAGCCAATCAGATGTAATAATAACTGCATGTGGAACTCTCAATTAAAAAACACAAGCCAGAAATATGAGAAAAAGATGGAACACCTTCTTCTCTACTTAAATATATATATATAAATAAGCCAGACTCAAGTATTCTGAACTAAGAGCATAAAGCTTAAAACACCATGTTTAATTCGCTAAATATTATATATAAATAAACAATGTGAAATCTTTCAATTTACTACGAAGTATTTTTCAAATCTAATGAAATGATAGTAACAAATGTAAATATATTACATTTATTATGCACAAGTCATTATTACATCTGATTGGCTGTCACATAAGCATTTTTAATGCATATCTGTTGAAGGTTTCAGGCTTTTACATTATTATTATATCATCTGCTTGCACTTAATAAATTTAATATATTCAACTACTAATGTAAATAAAATACAATAAATGAATTGCAGCAAACAAGAATTTTTTAGGGTCCTTTTTTTCTAAATTTTAAAAGAAAATGTTTTACCTTGATGTATATTTATAGAATTCCATGACTGATCAGTCTGCACTCATAATACAATGTATATACTCATTCCATGTATAGTTATAGTTATTTAGCTGACAATTTGTATTTCATTTTTGCAGCTTTTATTAAATATTAAGACTATGGAGAATGGTGAATGCATGTATTCTGCATAGGCACAGATGAGTTATAATTTATCCAGATGTTACGGTATTTATAAACTGAGTTCCAGGCAGGTGCAAAAATGCCCACATAATCATGGCTGAGTTGATAAATATTTAGGTTTAATTAATTCTATACATATTCTATAGCTTTTTCACAAAGCAATTAGCCATGAATCAAGAGTTTTTATTTCTTTTAGTCATTGCATTTGATGATACATTTTTTTCCAGAACAGCAATATATAAATATTATGGTAACTGCCATTTTGACAATTGGTAATAATCACTATAGATGACTTGCTTTCCTTTTGTAGCAAATAAATGTCAAATATTTTTTCAGCATTGAGTAGTGATAAATAGATTGGCAGAATCAAGGTTAATTTTTAAGGCATTTCTTTGCCTATAACTCAATATTCAGCTACAACACTGGAAAGATCAGGGAAAGCATTCTGGAGGATTCTCTACTCCATAAAATGCATGATATTAACTAATAATCCTTACAAAATTTTATTGACTTCTATACAGTAAAAGACACAATGATGAAGTAGTTATAATTCTTCCTACTGTTTCTTGGAATGCAGATGATTTTATTGTTTTTATTACTCCCCTTCCCCAGTCATTTGTAACTGTTTTCTACAGCAATGTTTCTTTTATTTAAAATTGTAATATTATTTTAAAATAAAAAAAATAATTTGTTTTTGTTTTAAAACATTTTAAGATTTATTCTATATATATATAACTTTTAATATTTTGTTACATATAATAAAAAAAATTATCCATATAAAAGCAATGCCTGTAAACTCAGACATGAGGGTTATAATATAATATTTAAATCACCCACCCCAAATATTATGATATTTCAGCAATATCATCTGGGAATAAATATAAAGTCTGAACATCAAACAGCCAAACTGAAAAGAATATTCTCTTAATTCTCATATTGCAATGATGTTATATATTGAAATTCTGACCTATTCAAATAAAGAGTGTGAAATATCATAACATTTGAGGTGGGTGATTTAAATATTTCTATTTCATTTTCAGCTAGTGATATGTACTGGAATATTATATATATATATTAAGTATAATAATTCTCAAGGCTAAATGGATTTATAAGTAATCAATAAAATCAGTCAAGACTTAGATAACATATTGAGATTGTTGATTGTTATTAGCATTATCTAAGTGTTGACTGATTTTAATGATACATATACTGAACAAGAGCTATAGTTCAATTATAAATTGTTATATAAAATCCAAGTATACATAAAAAGAAAAAATGTCAATGTTAAATTTAAAAAATCACTTCTGTCACTCACATATGAAAAATAAATTGGGTCATGCTTTAAAAAAATATAATTATTGTTATAAATAAAGTTTACCAATCTTTTTAATTGTACAGTTCTCTCACTAACAACTTCTAGATTTAATCTTTCAGAGAATATTTTTAATATTTTTTAAAAATTAATATTGATTAATAGATTATTGATTTTTTTTTCTTTTTTTTTTTTAGTTTAATTATAATTGTATAATAGATTTTTAGATTCATTTTTGATTATCTACAAATTTAATCAAGTTCTTGTTTGTTTGTTTAAATATAGCTATTTATTTTAAGCTATTTTGTTTTTTATTAAAACAACATTACATGGGTTAAATTTATTTCTTTACACTTATTTTAAAAAATGTTATTAGATTTATCTAGTTCTTTATTTATTTATTTATTTATTCCAAGTAACACACTCCTATATACAAAGTATACTTGTACATATATATGGACACCTCTTAAAAGACAACCATATAATTGATGCAATCATTCCTTTATTTAATTATTGGATATATATTTATAACCATGTATTTAAGTTCCTAAGGGTTTAAATATAACTAATAATAATTTTTAAAAAAGGTTTTTTTAATCAAATAAAACTAAGCTTGTTCTCAATTAACCTTGCTCTAAATAAGTTAAATAAATATTTAACTAAATGCTTTCATTTATCTCTAAAACAGTTATTAAGTTTGTTTGTTGATGATCAGTTAAAAATTGATTATTTAGTTTATTGATAGATGCATGGAATTTGGATTTAATGGTTTAAATTAAAGTAGATATTGGTTTGGGGTCTTTTATTTTAGAGAATCTGTCTAACTAAACTTCTATAGATGTTTGCTAGTTGTGATTTATTAAATATGTTTAATAAATTTTAGTTTTAAGTTGTTTAAAGTAAAATGTTTTTTAAAAAAAACATTTAAAACAATGTTTAAATAAAGCTTTAGTCATTCGAGCAACAGTGTAATCAATAAGGAAGAATTTTTAAATTGATAATTTATTAATCGTTTTAATTTTGTTTTACTTGGTTATTATCTTTAAAATAACATTAGTCCTGTAATGTACATGTGTGTGTGGTATTTAAACATATATGTAAAAAATAAGAATTTAAACGATTAATAAAAAGATTAATTAATTTTAATAGATAATGTTTTATCAAAAACGTTACATAATTATAACAATACTAAACAAAAACTCTTCAATAAACGTGAAAGTAATAAATATTTAATAAAAGGTATTTTAAATTAAAAAGTTTGAGTTTTAAAATAAATGTATTATTTAATTAAGTTAAATAATCTTTATTAAAGATAATTATAACTGTCTAGACAAACCTATGATGAGAAATTTCTTAATTAGAAACTCAAGGTTAAAGTAATTAAAAAGATCAGATTTACACTAGTATGAATGTCATGCCTCTAGTATTTTAAATTTAATTGAACAATTGTATACCACATGAGTGGCAAAAAAATATTGACACACAGATATATAAAAGGAGAAGTTTTAAGAAATAAAATTGATATGGAAATTAAAATAAGATTGGTGTTGAAATTTAAAAAAAAAAGGTTTTAAAATTAAAAAAGGAAAGAAAAATAATTAGTGTTATTTTGTTTTCATTTTTATTTTCAAGTTAAATTATCTAAATAGGGTGAGAAGCTAATAGTTATCCTTCTATTGCTGGATCTACAGGGTCTGTTAAGCCATGCATAGAATAATAATCCTGAAGGAATTTAACACTACTTATAAGAAATGATAAAAATTCTAGGAACTGATAATTACTGGAAGCTGATAAAATATTAGCTGGATGTAAATTTTGCCTTGTTATAAAAATCTATCAGTTAATTTGAACTTTAATTAGTCTTTAAGTTTAATATTTGTCCTTTAGAGTTAACAAGTAACCAATTTATTGATAACATCTCCCTCCATTAACTCTAATTTTTAAAATAAAAAGATGAATTATTTGTCAATTTCAACTAATTTTTAAAATGATACAGAATGTGATACTTTTAAAATGCTTTGTATAAATTTCATGAAGGAAAAAGATATTAAAATTTATACTTTAAAAATATTTTAAAAGACTTTCTTGATATTTATGATATTTCAACTGGTATCCATAAAAGTCATATTATTATTAATTTTGCATCTAGAACTAATTTACTTGCTGATTGTTGGTCTATTTCACCATTCAACAAAAAAAGTGTTTTAAATTCCTTTCATGTTCAAATATTTATTAAATAATGTAAGAAACTTATAACAGAACTATTTTGCTATTTATGATCTGCTCCTTGCTTTGTTAATATATGATTTCTATTGAATTTAATTGCATCCATGGAAAAAATATAAAGATGCTTCCAAATTTGAACTTTTATGTGAGCGTTTTTCTTTTGAATTCTCTAGGAAAAGACTGATATAATATCTTTCAACTAAGTTGAAAACAAAAAGACTTCTTACTAAAGGAATTAATTCCTACTATAAGAAAATCTGTTAATTCCTTTTGCATAAGTTTATGGGTAAAAGACTTTAATGCATAAGAATGTCTTTATAAATTCAAATTTCATTATTTATATTCAATAACTGTCATTTTATATTATATGCTTATTTCTTTAATATTTTTACTATGTATTGTGTTATAGGATATTTATGACAGTATCTGCTACCAAGGATTGGTAAGAAATAATATAAGTAAAAGATTTATATTATATATATATATATATATATATATATAATATATATACTTATATATACCTATATATATATATATATATATAGGTAATTACTTTATATTATTGAGTTCTTTGGGTTGATATTTGACACACTGTCTTAGATTGTTGTAATGGGTAAAACAACTTTGATATTTGGTATAAGTGAATATTCAAAGTGTCTGAGGGTCAGTATATGAAAGATAAATATCATATAGACTCTAATATGTATTTTGCATTGCCATCATGTCTTGTGAGATACAGATATTAATTAATTAGAAGAATGGTTTTGGTCTACATATGAGAGTTTATGTGAATAACTATTTATATTATTACTATTGCCATTAATATCTTTATGCCTTATTCATTTAGTTATTGACATGCTTCCTGAAGTAAGCTGTTTATTTGGCAATTGGTGTTGATATCTTTTCTTTTGTTAATGCACATGTTTAGCCTCTCCATGAAAGAGAGATTGTGGCTTATTAATGTGTTAGCACAGCCTGCATAAAAATAAGGGGTACTTAGTTATATATCATTATTATATACCTTGCATATTTTTACATTTAAATATATTATTAAATATTCAAAGGTGTTTTTCAAGGCATATTTATTCTAAAATTATTTACTAGTGACTGCCATTTAATATTATAAGCAGTTTTGAATTATAACATGTATCTTGCATTTATTTTCTCATTTCTCACAGGTACTAATAGAGTAATTATAGTTTGGGTGATATGTTATTTTATAATGTAAAAACAGATGTTTCATCCTACTGATTTTAAGACACAGCCAATGTCATTATATAGCCAATATCATGCCATTGGTCTAAAATAGGCATATATAGTTGTTGTAACTTCAGTACAAGATAGTTGGAAGAGAAAGTATGTGGAATAATAATAATAACAGTGGGAATTTGATAAATAATATAAAAGAATTTAGTAGCAATACTTTAAAGGGATAGTTATGGTAAAATTGTGTAAATATTTTATTGCAATTTGTTAAAGTAAAAACTAGTATATTTTTATTGTATTAAATTTCATTTGTATTGTAAATAAATATTTTTGTTATTATTAAAATGTTTCTGTTTTTGTTGTCATTATTATTGCATTCATTAACCAGAAAAACTCATATATAATAAAGTTTTATTATTCATTGTTTTAAAACGAGTACATTTCAATGGTCCCATATTATTATTATTTACTTGGTTTACTTATCCATTTCACCTATTCATTTATCCTATTCATTTTAAGCATATTTTTATAATGCTTTGGGTAACATAAAATGTGCCCTTTCTACCTGCTGCATTATTTCAGCTAATTATATTTATTGTAAATTCATTTATCATAAAATTATAGATTTAAATATACTCATGTTTTGTATAAATAAAATATTTATACATGAAGAAAATTTAAAATGTTCTTAAATATTTTGTATAATAACTATTGATTACTTAAATATTGATATACTTACTTTGTGGATTTGCTTTCCATATTTAATTAAAGCACAATATGTCTAAGCTTATAATATGAACCCCCGAGGAAAAAAATTTCAAACTTATAATTGTAGCTAATAAGATTATTCTATTAAAATAGTTATTATTGTTGTTATTATTATTAATTACATTATAAAAGAACTTGAGATTTGAGAGTCATGAAGTAAGCACATTGGAGAGAGATTTATCTGCAGTCAGTTTTATACTGTGTTCTCTCTGTTAGATTACAGTAGTGGATTTTGGCAACCAATGTGGTGGGCTTAATTGTAAAGTTTCTTTTGTTCCCACACTCTTTGGTCAGTCCTGGTAGTTACAATAGTTGATTTTGGTGACCAGTGTGGTGGCTTGATTGTAAGGATTCTTTTGTTTCCACACTCTTTAGTTAGGGTTATCAACTTTATTAATGTACATATTGATGAATGAACATGCTACAGGTTCTGTTCATGGTATTAAAGTGTGTATATATTAATTTATTTACTATACTGGTTATTCTTTTTTTAATGTACTTATTTATGAACACTGGAACTTATAAAAAATTTAGATAATTTCCTCTCATAATTTTGTCTAGATATTAGAAGTTATTGAATGATAAAAGGCCAATTTAATAAAATTTTATTTCTATATAGCTAAATATTTTAAAAATAATTATATAGAGAGTGATGAAGATAACTTAAGATTTAATATTTTGTTATTTAGAGCAAGATGCCATTTTTGTTTAAAAGAAATCAGAATAACATTGGAAATAAAGTGTTTATTTTTACAAAATTTCTGCTTGCTATAATAAAATAATTTTCTTCTTTTAAATTATATATAACAAATAAGAATATTCTAATTAAAAATTATATGTATATTATTTTTTATATTATGAATTAAATCTCATGCCATACCAAAAGAAAATGGTATTGTAGGTATTTTATTAAAATAATTCAAATAGAAAATGCATTATTTATACAAGATGATATTTTACATTGTCTTGCCATATCTACTAATGATACCCATTACTTATTTACTCATTTATAAATATAATATACTTATTAAGTTTAAAGCAATAAACCTGTTTTTAGTCAAACTTTTAAACTTTCACTAAAATTTAATTATCACAATCAAAAATTAAAATTAATATCATCTAACAGTCTGTATAAATGTAGTCTAGATTTATGATGTAATGTAACTTATTTATTAAAGGAAGAACTATTGAATATTAAATAGGACTCAAATTTTGAAAATTAGAAAAAGGGTGAAGGGGTAATTGATTTGAAAAGTAGACATACTTTACTATAAAGGTATACATATTGGAAGTACAAATGGAATGAGATTATTATAAACAAAAGATAAAACAATGGTACTGGGAAAGTGTTAGTATACCAACAGAGTGACAAGATTAGTTATTGAACTTAATGGAAAATATCAAATACATATAGTCCAGACTTATAACCAACTCCTTCCAATAAAAAGTATAGGAATTTTATAAAAATTATCAAATGTTCTGTTCAGATCAAACAACATTTTGTAATTAACTTGGAAAATTTTAATGCCAGAATTATAAAATAATTAATAGATAGCCAATAATACATATGAAAATTTCAAAAAATGATATATATTTTAAATTCCTCTTGTGAAAATTCCAAAGTGAAAATAGTTAGATTATATTTTGACTAGCAGAAACCATTTATTTAAAAAAATGTGTTGAGTTTAATATATTAAATATAGGAAGTAGTAATCTTTTAGTGAGTTGTAAAATATATGTTAACACAAAAATAGAAAGATAGCCCCAGCCTTCAAAAATTTTCCAATGGATTTAAACTGGAGTCTGCAAACTATTTTAAAATATTGATAGATTTTGGATTCATACTTGAATGAGATTAATAAAATAAACTACTATAGAGGTAGCTAATATAAAAAGCAGAAATTATCCAGTAAATTTTTAATTAACATAAAGCAAATATATGAAGAAATAAGGAAAATAAAAATACTTAAAAATAATCAGTTTAAAAGATTCAAATAACTGGAATTCTGTAAATTGTTGCAAAAAAGAATTAATTATGACTTCTTTAAAAAAAAGTTAGCAGTTTAAAAATATTTTTTATCAATTGAATTTAAAGTCTGTTTAATTTAACATAAAACTATCAAAGCATTACATGATCACCATTTCATATGCTTACACATGCTGTTAATAGGAGTACCAAACTCTCCATATAGTAGTGTCACCAAGAGAAAATCTTTGTAATCAATGGATTCAGGAAGATTTGTGCATAAAATCCCTATCTAGTGCCTACTCATCTAACATCCTCAGACTAGTTTCTAGCTGCTGGGGAATAGCATTAGATCATAAGATCTAGGTGCAGTGCTCTCAAATTCAAGGTTCCTCACTGATGAAAGCCATAAGTTAGAAATTAATCTGGGGATATTGGGTGAGTAGGAACTAGTTAGGGATTTTATGCACAAACCTTTCTGCATCCATTGATTATGAAGATTTGCACTTGATGGTATTACTATATGGATAGTTTTATACTCTTAATTTAACATAACTTGAATGATCAGCTCAGTGAAACTGGCAAAAAAGAAATTCTGTTGGAGAAATGAGATTTTGAAAAGAAAAACAAAATAAATAGCAATCTAAAAAAATGTTCTAATTTGTGGTGCATGATCTTTTTAATGCTTGTGATCCCCTTTCTTGGATAAAAATTTGATGAGACCCATTATTTGTTTTATCATGCCTAAATTATTCATATGAGTATATAAGGATATTCATAATAAATGATAGTAATTTTAACTGACATAGAAATTTATATTTCTTAGTATTTTAAGAGAATTTCTCAAGAATTTAATGACCCACAACAATTTTTATGCGACCCTCGGATTGTGCACCACTGTTCTAAGTAGTGGAAATGATTGGATATTTTGCTGAATATTTTTGTACTGTTTCTAGATAAAATAAGTTTGAATAAATTATCCAAGTTCTATCATAGTTCAACAGCAACAACAACAAAAAAAAAACTCAAAACAATCTTTTATTCTAATAAATTCAAATGCACATCTTGTATAACATTTTTTAGAATAGCATCACATAAGCCCCAATGCAAGTTATTGAATAATTGAAATTGTTAATTTGATTTAAAATTTTAATAAAGAAATTATGTAGACTATATAAAAATAATTGCAAATAATTTGCTTCTGACATTCAATCTTGATTGCCTTTAATTCTTTATAATATTTTATTAAAGTTTTGCAGTATATCTATTTATTATCATTTTGTAGACTTTTGTTTTAAAAAAACTAACTCGTAGCAATATTAGCAGCTTCAAAATTTGATGACTCAACTTATTGCTCAATTATTTAAACTCTTGAGTTTTTTTCAGACTATAAAGTAAAGCAAATCTTTTTTTAAAAAAAAAATTAAACAAAACAATGGAATTTTGCCAAAACTCTGGATTGTTTTCACACTAAATGTGAGTTAGATTAATTTAACAAAATCTTCATTTAATAATATATATGTGGTATAAATATTATTTTTACCATAATTTATATTTCATTTCAACTATTAATAATTACAAATTATCATTTGTATTTGATTGTATTTTAGCCTCTTAGTTTGCAGTACAGATTCTCCTATGAAGATATTTTAGTGTATAAATTACACCATTAATTGCAAGATATTTATTCAATCATCAGATTTTCAATGATATGGATGGCTAAAAAGTTAGAGGTTGGAGTAGATTGAAGCCTGTCCATTAAAGTGTGAAGATTTGCTATCTTAATATAAACTGAGCACTGATTATATATATGTGTGGGAGATGATAATCTGGACCAACTGATGTGTGTTGGTTTAGCACAATATATATATATGTTAGTGATTATTTATCTTTTGTACATGTGTGTGGTCATGTGTATCAGTTATATAAGATAGTGTGGATAGTTGAAGGGTACTTGAAAGTCTGAGTTCAAATCCCCTATATTTATAATATTGAATAAAGCAAACTTCTCTTTGACAGATATTAAGAGATATATTGGTAGAGTAGACACAATTGTCTTTCCAAGCCAGACAACTAATGGAGCAGTAAGAAGGGCTTTAAGATGTAAAATGTATTTAAAAGAAACCCAAACTTTATACTTTTCAAATACATTTATCTGTTAAGAAAATCACAGTTTATTATATATCACAATATTTTGAGTGACATTATTAATCTCTTTTCTTCATATATTGTTGGTCTGTCATGTGACAACTCTAGCATTGGGATTGAAATAATAATCTTTAGATTCATGAATGTTGGACCCAAGTTGATACATTACCCAACTGAACCTATTTAAAATCATTTAACAATTGTCAACAAGTATGCACTTGCATTGTAAGTTTTCCAATTACTTGAAACTTGAAATATATGAAATTGTTTGTATGGATAAAAATACTATGAAAATTAACTTCAGTTAAAATTTACAATAATTTAATGCATCTATAGAGTGATAGACTGCAGAGTTAGAGTTCTCATATTGAATGAAGTTCAACCTGTCACTTCTATTGCATGAAAGCTATGTGAGTTCACAAGTGACTAACTCTTGGAAATATTTACATATATAGCAATTTTTTTAGTTCTCTGACACTTTTACTGACCAATTTTAATAATTTGTAAAAAACAACAACAACAACATAAAAGCAAAGAAATAATTCTATGCCTGTAGATATATGTAATATTTTTTTCACTGATAGCAAGTTGCTTCCTATTGTAATCAAATTTTTTACACAATTTAACAAATTTGCAGTAACAATGTATATTTCCCTGTGGTCTCAAAATGAACATTTTCTTCATGATTATGGAATGTTAATTCCTGTAATATTAAATTCTAATACTATCCAGTTGTCACATTTTTTAACGGTTGTTGATAAATCAAAGTTAAATGTTAGTTTTAACTTAGTTTGTGATGTAACTTTGAAGTGCTAAGTTGTAAGCAGAAGCATTTATTTTACCAATGGATATTAGTTTGAAATTTTTATGTCCATGACTCAGATCATAGGTATAGTATTACCAGTATACAATTAGTCTCTTAATATTAATGTTCTATATTTGTCACTAATTATTTTAATATTCATCCATATCATCCTTCAATCCACTGAAGGATGATCTCACCAAGTTTAACATAATTTGTTTGATCCAGGACCTCTCACTTTTTCATATCACATCAAACAATCTCCTTATTCATTTTTACACATATCTCTTGGGATCTGGGTTACGATGTCAACTATCTACTATTTCTTATATGTATAGTCCAATTCCATTTCAGTTCCCTTAATTATTTTAATGATATCGATGTTACTTGTTTGTTTGTGATAATATGTTGGACTATTTCCATCATCTATAAAAATATTGAATGTTTAGAAAATTTTAAGCATTATTTAAACTTTTCAAATGCAAACAACTGTTAGTAATAACACATAAATATACAATACAGGTTAATAGATTATACAATTTTTCAAGTGATATTATTCTCCACTCTTCTTTAAGTATTGCTGGCCTGAACATTGACAATATTAGAATAGGAGTCAAATTTTAAATCAATTGAACTTATTCTGTCAAAGGCAACATTCAGTTGAGATTTCATATACATAACTACATGGTTTGGTTCAAATCCTCCTGATTCCTTCAGTTTTTTTAAATACTTTTTTCTAAGAGAAATGTTAATTAAAGGCTTCCAGATATTATATATGACCAGACTGGGTTGATTTATAGGATTACTTTCAATTGTCATATGAGAAGCAGCTTTGAATTTTCTTCTTTGCAACTTTTCCTCTCTATCCAATATTTTTATATTTTCCCAATTGAAGATATGTCCATTAGTATATACATTGTCTGCTACTGTAGACCCATCTGTTTTTTTCTTTTATAATCATTAGTTTGTATTCTTTCAATGGATGTTCAACAGGAGAGCAGCACTTATCAATATAATCCCTTCCACATTCATAAGATATTTCACAGATACAGTTTTTGTTTTTCAGCATTTCAAGTTTAAGTTTTTTAGAAGTTAGATTTCTTCAAAGTGTGATATGGCTTTGGAAAGCTATTTTAATGTCATATTATTACCAGATATTCTTTAATTTGTCCATCATTCTTGGCTTGTATGGGTAACTACAGTGGAATAATTTTTTTCCCTTTTACTGTTTCTTTTTCTTATGTATAAAAGACTTTTTTGATGACAGCTGACAGATAATAAATTCTTCATGAGAGTTTGTTCTATGTTGTAATGAATTGGGTCTTACCATTTGTAGCCCACAAAGTTGATGTCCATAAATATGTAAATGTCCTTACCTACCGAGATGAGGGGTTCACATCTGTCTACATTTAGGGTCTTCAGGTACAATGCTAAGAATGACACGATGAAGTAATTAATCAATGATGATGTCTACTTTCAATGGGCAAGCTCTTTATTAGACATTAAATTTAGACACAATTTAGGCTACTTCATCTATACTTATTTCCTCTTTCGAAATCAATATATGCCTCAAAATTTGAACTCAAGTAGAATATGCAATAAACTCTCTTCAGCGATGAATTTATATTAGATATATATAATCATATATTTATGTGAGTTATAAATCAATTAGAAAGTTCATTTTATCATCCCACTATATTATTATATACTAAAAAAATGTATGGGTGTGTGTATATATATGATCAATTAATGAGTGGAAAAGAAATGATTCTAGTAAACCATTGACCATTTGATGATGACTAAATCAACAAAATTTATTTACATATGAGATAAAATAATAATAAATATTTGAAATAAATAAAAAAGAAATGAAAACTCTTTAACAATAAAAAAAACATTTGTATATAAATAAATGTATCAATTATATATCCCTGTCACATAAATATTTAAATATATCCATTTATCAACCCTTCCCCATGATTGTATACATGAATAGATAATTATTATGTGCAAAGTATATAATATAAAAAGAAAAAAATTGTTAATCCAATATTGCATCAATTCAATGTGTATATATATATATAAAGAAACCATGTTAAATATATTCTTAGTTTATTCCCAATAGTAGTGACTTCTTATCTTTGGAATACACCCTTTTCTATGTATTAGTAAAGTAGAAAATGGCCATACAATCAAGAATGTTAATTGTCCAAACAGAATAAACACTTATTAACAACTGTTAGTAAAACAAAATATAAACAATGTAAGTTCTGTCATGTAGCAAATATATAATTTAATATGGCAAGATAATAAAAAAAATCTTACCTCTAACCATATTGTAATAAGAATATATGATAATAATTATACAAAATATCTTGTCACTATGTAGGGAGGATTATCTAAATTTTATTTTTAAAAAAATTAAAAGAAAAATTGTTTAAACTAACAACCTTCTTCCCCACATTTTTCATGTTTAGCTACAATGGATTTTTCCATATTTAGAAAAGGTTGATTTCCAAATAGAAGGTGAACAAAGCTAATAAAAAAAAATAAAACAAATTCTACGAACATATACATAAAGAATAAAAAAAAATTTTTTATCATACAACAAAATTGAAACTTCTTCATGATGATTGACGTGAAGCATTGAATTCAGTAAATATTATTTCTGATATTCACCATCTGTCAATGCCTGTCAAGATGTTACATAGTCATACAATCCTCACAAAGATCCCTCAATGACTTATCTCCTGTTGTTATTCTTCTTTCGATATCCATCAGTATATTTCAGACATGACATTTTGTTTTGGAATAGGCAACTCACAGTTGAAGAAGAAAACATTACACATTCTTTGGTAGAGTCTAATAAAATAATTAGCCCTACAATAATATTCAATTAGCCACAAAACATCATTTTTTATCAAAATATAAATAAATTTTTATAATATTATTTCAGTGTTTGTTATTAATTGGTTTAATACTAGTAGAATTTTATTCTATTGTAAATTTATACGTAGATAATCTATTGATGTTTTAATCTATTGTTTGATTTGCACTCAATAATAGTTTAGTCCTTTTTACTTCAAATGAATATTTATATCAACTTGATTATTTCATGTAAATGTTTAGTTTGTTAGGAATGTTTTTGGAAATCTTAATAATCGCTTCTGGTAATATGCTTTGTAACCATTCAATAAATAATTTAAAATGTTCGTATAAGCTATATATTTTCCTCAAGATTTGAGCATTCAATTTTCTGATGTTATCTTCTATAACTTATATATCTTAATATTCTCTTTAAAAAAATAGCAAGAAGAAAGCAGAAATGAACTGATGTTTTTGGTATATTGTCTTCAGCTTCTATTGTATATTATTATAGTGTTTTATTTCCTTTCTCATGACTATATATATAAATACACCTATTGTTGTGTATATTGTTATAATTATATTCAAAAGTAAATCATGTAGTAGAAATTATTTTCAAATACAGAAGTATTTGGAAATCTAATGACTGGTTTGACATTGGGTCATTATCATGCTTACTTAGTCAAATTCAGGTCAAAATAACATAAAACACATTTATTAATTTTTAATAATATACATATTATTATGATTACTATTATCATTTTCTTTTAATTGGGATTTTATTTGATTTTAATTCTTTCTTAATATATTTAACAATTTACATGTTTGTTGTATCTGTATTGTAACAGTAAGAATTGTCCCTCCACATAACAAAATCTAGAACATAGGCAAAATACACTAAAGCTGATCGAATCTGGATGCTGGGATCCAGAATCCGACCAACATTCAATCCTTTCACCTCTGCTCAATGATCTAATACTTTATGGATGACATTTCTCAACTTACACAGACATTCAATTTATCCACGTTCCAGAAGTCACACAGGGTAAAACAAAAGACTCATAAATTAACCAACTTAACACTGATTTGGTCAGATATACACACATATGACTAAATGATTAATTAATATATCAATGAGTGGATATGAAATCTAATAGAATGACCTACATATAGACATAATGATGTGCGTGCAAATAAATCTAGAGTTGGATAAAGTGAATTCACGAACAATAAAAATATGAAAACGAGTTATATTTTAATTATTAATAATTTAATAAAACAATAACAAAAGATATCATAATCAAAATATATATGATTATGTAATGAGAATGTGAGAGATTACACTTGCAGGCATCACCTAACTAATGAGATTAATATTACATATTGTCTCATTTTATGTGTTCAATAAAGTGTAATGCAGTATTAAAGTTTATGCCTATATTAATATGCCAAATTTCTAGCTCTTATGTAGTCTGCTAAATCATATGGTACTTAATAGCCAAAGTTATATAACTAACTTAATAGTACTCCTATGTGTCTATCTATATTAAGTTAAGTTGAGCACAAAATTAAGCTCAGAGATATGCAGGTTAGCATGTTAACCTAGATTAGGATATACACTGACGCTAGATAACCGTATAATATAAAGGGAGAGAAAACTGGTTTATTATAGGTTTACCTATATACTCTATGGCACATATTAAAATATTAATAAAGCTAGAAGGTGCAAATAGATCATTATTCACAGGTTTCAGCCTCAAAGGCTCGGTTGCCTGACAACCGCTCAACTTGCTACGAATAGGAACATTAGTAGTTCAGGGAATCAGATAAGCATTAATTATGAATAATCTAGGTCCTTGTGCCCTACTTCTAAAAGAGTGTGTTTTACCCGAACTAAGTGGATAAGTGTGACTTCTGCCAGTAACTCATCAATAATTATGCAGCATGCAGATAATTGTATATTGCATACTTAGTAAGGACACATCTGCAGCTTATACATATATAATGCAAATATGCAAAATTATACTATCATGCCT
Source organism: Epiperipatus broadwayi (assembly GCA_028023455.1). Taxonomy (NCBI): domain Eukaryota; kingdom Metazoa; phylum Onychophora; class Udeonychophora; order Euonychophora; family Peripatidae; genus Epiperipatus; species Epiperipatus broadwayi. The sequence goes on along the minus strand of JAQFVV010012410.1, from coordinate 4,268,371 downwards.
TAAAAATAGATAGCATCTATTTGCATATCTATACAACCCAGTTCTAAAATTTAGTATTTCAAATATACTATTTAGGGACTAAATTAATTAGTAACCTAGTTTATGATTATCACCTGCATCTCATCATATATAAATCTAAGGAGGACAAAGCATATTTGCAGGGTAGTTACGAATAAAACATTAAAATATGCTTTGAGAATATCTCTGTGGCTAGTCCTATGATGTATGAGTTACATATATAAATAGTTATAATTCATAAGTAGAGTTAAGCAAAGTACAATTTTAACTAGAGAACAACTGGTTATTAAAATATTAATACCCAAAAATTAATCAGTAAAATAATAATATCTCAAAACAGCGAGTGAGAAAAATAATAATTCAATTATTTAATATTTATTATCGCGAAGATTTGAAATTATCTTCACAGATTGATAAGCTAAAATTATACTTATAAATACTCGCAGTTTCGAGTTATTTGGCATATTAAACATATATAATATTACAATGATAAAATTATAGAATAATTGAATAGATTAGAAATAGGCCTAAAAGACCGCAGAAAATTATTCATTTAGTTTAAAATAGATTATCACAGTTTTACATTTTAAAAGAGAATTTAACATTACAAGTTTTACAATCAGACAAGATTTAAACATTAGCATTCTTTCTTTGCAGATTTTAGAAAAGGTGTTTGGAAAGGTAGGTTTAATTAATAAATAGCTAGCTTTTTAAATAAAGAATTAAAAGTCACAGTTTATGAACAGAGCTCTGAGTGAAAATTTACTGGTTAGTCATCTTCATTGCAGTTCTGGGCACTTGGGATGATAATAAGTTGACACTTTTCGCGATGATTTAAAGTTAATGAAGGTTTTTCCACGGGCTGCTTTGCTAGTTTACAGCATTATGTTTTATCGGACCAAAGTTCTTTCCATACCCAGCAAGGAGAGAGGTGAGGGATCACCTACTTTACCATGTCATTTTAAAGGTGAAACAAACATGGGTTCTGTTTACAATTCACTTATTATATATACGATCGAACATTGGCAACAAAACTTTAAGTATTTATATTTTTCTAACTCTGGCCACCTGTTTATTTTTACAAGCTTGTCTGTAGCTGAAAAACCCATTACATTATTTTAGAAAAACATATTTAATGACAACAACTAATTTAGATTTTGTTTTTCTACTTTTTTCCTCCTACAGTTTATTGTGACAATGCTATAAAATTTTGCAAATTGTTATTAACATTTTAGATTTATAAAATCAAGTTCACGCTATTTTAGGGCTATTGCATGACCTAATTTAAAAGTTATTTACAAAGAGAATTAAAAGTTGCTTTGACAATTAGTAGAAAACTAATTTTATTACAATATATGCAGAATAACAACAATGGAAATATACATATGCAATTTCAGTAATATAACAATAAAATTGGCTAAATAATTTAAACTAAAACATTTCTTAAACTAGAAATATTTTAAAATGAATACATATCTGTAATATATACATATACTATTAAATTACAGACTTACCATTCGCATATATATATATATATATATATATATATATATATATATATATATGCAATTTCGCATATATAGTAATTTATGGTTATTTAAATGGATACTCTGAGAGGGTTTAAACCTGGCATAGAGATAGGTGTGGGGTAAAATACATGAAACAGTCAGGTGGATACAACTGACTGTTTCAGTAAGCATATATGTGTGTATAGTTAGTTTATGTGTGACAATATGGGTTAATTTGGTTATCGACTAGAATTATATTAAACTGAGCTGAGTTTGGTGGTGGGATTGACAAAGTTAGATTGTAAGCTACCCTCACAATGTAAATCCTTTTATTTTCCAAATCACTGGTTTCTGAACAAACTTCCTTTGCCTGACTCTACAGTGGTAGTATAATTCCATGTTTTGTGCTTCTTGTGTGATATGGATATATATATACCAAGTACTTACCAATGTATGTTGGTTTTCTATAAACTGTTGTTTTTATTTTACCATAAGGAGAATATTGTCACAAGAACATCTAAGAATGCCAATTTTGTTCTTATTCTGATTCCATTGTGAATTTAATTGAAAGAGATATGTTGTTGATGTGCATCTAGAATGATTGTAAACCTGCATCATCATGTGGGATATGACAAATGTTATTTTAATAAAATATCAGTTATCTTTTTATTGCTAAGGTCTTTATTACTCAGGAGTTCATAAGAAGTTCAATTGTCAGAACTGTGAGTATCAGAATCAATCTCTGGATCATCAGATCCCAAAATGAATGCTCTCCCAACTGCACCAAACTGTTAGGGAAAATTCAGTCAATAATTTATAATGATTAGGAAGTTCTAATTTAAACTCATTGGAGTTTTTCTGAAGGTTAGAATTATCAATTGTTAATAAGTGTTTTTAATAGTTTACATTTTTTTAGTTTTGCATTAACACATATCTTACATCTCACTAATTGATAATCACTTCTTTTATTGAAACTATTAAGAACATTACAATATTGAAATATTCATTTTCTGTTGTCAAAATATATTCCAATTCTGTTATATCTTCATTTGGATACTTTCTCATCTTTTTCCATTTAACAATTTTTTTAAAAAAAATAAAAATTCATAATATGCAATTTTTCTTTTTCTATAAATCCCAAAATTCTATCAACATCACCAAATTTATCTACAACATTTTCATCTTACAATTATTTGCCAATTCTAGTATTAAAATTTCCCATGACAATTTTAAAATGTTTGGTATGATGAAAAGCATTTAGACCATTTATCTAAACATTTTCCATTTCTTCATCATAATGAGAATTCCTGAGGTATAAAACTGAGTTATTTGCATTTTACAGCTTCTATTAAAGTGAATAACTAATCTTGGTATTCTGTGTAATATATTATCAAACTCCACAAATTGTACTCCCAGTATTTGTGCTTTTATAGTAAAGTGCACTTTCACTTTTCAAATTAAATGTCTATTCATCTTTTCTGCTAATTTCACAAAGTCCAGCAAAGTCTCATTTAATATTAGCAATTTGTCTTCCAATTCACATACTCTTCTTTCACTTAAAAGTAATCTGAAGTTGTAAGTGCTAAATAATAGATCATTATTGAATGACAGCCTGGATTTTCAAATAGGATGTTGTTAGAATCTTATACCTTTAGCAGTTAATCATAGCCTTATTTCATGACTTTACAGTTATTAAGCATAAGGACCATAATTTAGACTTGTTTGTCATGATTATTATATTGGAAAAAAAGATTATACATACAATGATCCTTTCTTCAAGAAATAATATATTGTTCTTAAACTCAGAAGTAGAAAGCTAGTAAACTCATTATGTGACTGATGGGTGTTGATGAACAGCTTATCAATGTTCATTTACTAAATAAATAATCATCCAGTAATAGTAGCTGCTATGATAAAAACATATGAACTGAACATCAGGAATTTTCCCTGCATGAGCTCATTAAGGCCTCAAAAGGATTTTGTTTCAGTTAGCAGCAAACTCATTTTTGCAGTTATTTTTAGTACTAATCAAACATAGTGCATATAGAATTTTAAAAAGGGTTAAAAGAACTCATGGATATAAACTTTCAAATTCGGCAGAGGTTCTACCAGATTTCACCCTATTTTCCTCACTCTCTATAACTTATATTGGCTAGAACAATCGCAAAAAATGAATAAATCAAAAGAAAAAGTCAATGAATGTTATATCTGGTTAATTAAAGACAATTTTTTTTTTGTAGAAAATGATGTAACATCTTTTTATGCTTCATTAAGTGCTATAGTGACCAAGTGTCTAGATGCTATTATGTGACATGATGGTACGATGACATCCTATTTGAAAATAAAGTCATTTTGTTGTTTGTCAGTTATGTGATGGACCATGCATATATATCATATTCCATTTATAATAACCTTTATTTGTAAAATAGTATAGAAAGACAAATTGAGCTTCAAAGCATTTCATTCTTTCTCAGCCCAAACAGGTAAATTCTCACATTTTGACATAAATTAATGAGGATATTAAAACTATTTTTAACAAAGGATTTTCATGTGTTTATATTATATTAAGATAGCTTTCTTATAGACATAAACATATACAATCTTTTATAGAAACCCTGTAATACAAAAGATGAGTATTAGGAAAAGGGAAGAGGTAATGCATTAATGTGTAATCAATATTTCAGTTTACAAATAGCCAGCACAAATATGATGAATGAGTAGGAAGTGGGAATAAAATAAAAAAAACATTTCAACCCTTTATATTTTTATACTTGTATATATATATATTCAAATTATTTGTGGGTTTTATTTATACTTCCTTGAATTCTAATATCAGAATTGAAAAATATAGATTTTAACATTAAAGCAATGTACATCTATTTTTCTTAAACGCATATCTTTTTATAACAACCTTAAGTAAGAATCGCAGTGAGACAATATATTTAAAAGTTTAAGGATATTTAAGTTTTGTCACATTTAAATGTTTTTTTTTCTACTCTATTATTATTAAAGATGCCACACATTTTACGATAATTAATCATAATCTGAGAAAAAAAAAAATAATAGCGCTATTTTAAATTTATATATACAGTACTACGTTTTTGTTTTTTATTAACGATATAGATTTTTCCATGATAAAATGATAGTGAACTATATAGATTTTTATTTACTAATCTGTATAATATTTAATAAATTTCCAATTTTGGACGTAGTATTTTATAGCATAAGATGTCACAATGGAATAGAATAGATCTCATAGTAAAAGATTTTTACTAGTTTACTCAATCGCTATTAACACTATGGCCAATACGCGTAGAGATTAAATGCGATAAATATTTAAATCTTCTTAAAATATTTTAATTAAATAAATAACACTTGTTTTTTTTTTTAAATTAAAGATAAGAATATTTGTAAGATTTATACAAATATATTGTCTATACTGAACTTAATATTGGCATCATTAAGGTGGCTTTCTTTAAGCATTTTATCATCAGATTTTCAATGATATGGATGGCTGAAGAGTTGGAAAGTGGAGAGGATTGAAGTTTTTTTTTTATTATAAAAGAGAGACTTTATTGAATATAAAATGTTTTACAGATAAATATTGATTTACATAGTGTAATATGGAGATTTGAAATGACACATTGAATTTTTTTGTCCATAATATTTCCAGAAATTGATCAACCCGTGGAAACCCATAGCATTAATCCATGAGAAGATTAACCATTAAAGACAAATGCATGTTACAATTAGGAATTATGTGTAAAGTCTAGAGTTTAAATATGAGTAGCATTTTAGAAATACAATATCGAGAAATCCAATTTGTGATAGAGAAGTTGAGAATAGGAAAACACTTGGAGATAACAACATTGGAAATAATAAATTTAAATAGGGTGAATCACTTGCAATTAAAATCATTAGACCAATCTGCAGCCTACTTTGCAATAATACTTGGATAAAATCGTTTATAATAATAACACTAAAAAACTGCTATGAATAGCGTTTTTTTCCTCCTTGTGAATAAGAAAATCAATGTTGGTAATGATCCCCACAGTACTCTCATCCAAGCCCTCCTCCTCAAAAGAAACAGGATTTAGGCCTTTGGGGCACCTCCCAACAACTAGACTCTCTCATTTAATCAGCAAAGTTGAGTATAATGAAAATTTTAATTAAAACATACAATTAGGAATTATTTGTAAAGTCTAGACTTCAAATATGAATAGAGTTTTAGGAGTACAATATTGAGAAATCCAATTTGCAGTAGATAATTTGAAAAATAGGAAAACACTTGGAGATAACATAAAATGTGGACTAAATCAATCTACTGTTTAGTTCTTCCAAATGGTCTCAAATATCTTCACAAGAGAGCAATCCCGAATACTTTGGAAAAATTATGGAGAACAAGGAAAAAAAATCCAAGCTTCAAAATGTCTCTGCTGAAGACCATTCTAATCATCGTGATAATCACATGAACAGCAAAAGGCCAGCCCTATCAATAACAACATTGGAAGTAATAAAATTAAATAAGGTGAATCACTTGCAATTAGAATTATGAGGACAAACTGCAATTTATTTTGCAATAATATATGTATAAAATCATTTAGGATGATAACGTTAAAAAAATCGCCATAAATAACGTTATTTTTCCTATCTTGTGAATGAGAAAAATCAACGTTGGCAACAATCACCACAGCACCCTCATCCCAGCCCCCTCCCTCAAAAGAACTAGGATTTAGGTGTCTGGGGGCCTTCCCAGACTCTCTCATTCATTCAAGAAAATTAAGTGAAATGAAAAATTTTCATTATAAGGTAAAATCTCGGTAAAGGTTTACTTTAGCGACCACATCATAAAAATCATGTTCGCCCTCTAGTTTTCAAAATTAGAAGTAAATTATTATTCGAAAATCTTACATATATGCTATTATATTACAATTACATTAAAATTTATTAAAACGTAAAAGATAATACAAAAAATATTTACCATTTTCAAGAAGTTGAAATAATTACACTAGATTAATTAAAATAATTAGTTTAAATTATTTGAAACTTAAGAATTTAAACTATCTAGAATTATAGCATTTATTACAGAAAAAAAACCCTCTGGGTTCAAAAATTTGAATTACATGCACCTGTACAGTTTTATAGTGGCCATCAAATGGCTTGCAAGAAGACACCTTCTGAAGAATTACACCACATGTCAACAGTGCAGTGTTCGTTGTTCACTGGTGATGTATTCTGCAGGCATATATGGGTGTAGATGGCAATGCAAAATATGTCACCAGTGCAGCAAAATCAGAAAGGGGTCTTTCTTTTCCCGAAGTCATCTGTCTCTGGGAACAATTATAAATATAGTGTATTTCTGGTCGCATAATTTGCCCCAAGAATACATTGTGCATGAGACCGGCATCAGCAAAAAATAGTCATTGACTGGGCTAATTTTTGCCATGAAGACCAAGACATACATACCCAAAATATTGAAAATATTTGGATGAGAATGAAGCGTAAGCTGAAATTTCAATCTGGAACCAGCAGAGCTTTATTTTCATCGTACCTCCAAGAATTTGCCTTCCGGAGTAGACACAGCACTGCCACCTTTTTCTCCAACTTCCTAATATGCATAGGACAGAATTATGCTTTAAAAGGTAAATGATTTTTTTTTATTATCTTTTACGTTTTAATAAATATTTACTGTAATTGTAATATAAGAGCATATACGTTTAGTTCTAGTTTTAAAAACTAGAGGGTGAATATGATGTGGTCACTAAAGTAAACCTTTACCAAAATCTCGGTAGAAATGACTGCCATATAATTTACATAGCGTTTTTATAAAAGTTGAAATTATTCTTACTTGTGATTCCATTGTTGATATAGCTTGTATATGAAAAGAGAGCTAAGAAACTCCCCTTTTTAATAGGGATAGTTTTAGAGAAAATTAATTCTCTAAACTAGGAAAAAGAGAATGAAATGGGGAGTCAGAAACAGAGTTAACTGGAGTCCTTGGCTCTCTCTAGTGGACTGAGAGGATTGAAGTTTGTCCACTAAAATTTGAAGATTTATTATCTTAATATAAACTGTGCACTGATTATATATATATGGAAGATGATGAGCTGAACCAACTGATGAGTGCTGGTTTAGCACAAAATACAGATATTGGAGATCATTTATCTTTTTCACATGAATGTGAACATGTGTATCAGTTGTATAAAATGGAATGGATAGCTGTAGGGAGCTTGAAAGTCTGGGTTTGAATATTTGTAAGATAATATTAAATTATTTTTCAGATTATTAAAAAAATAAAAATAAAAAAGTTGTATTTAATAACAACAAACTATGAATCGATTAGTATGAGATAAATAAATATTGATTAGTAATTTTAAAACAATATAGTAATAAAAATTGGTAACGCAAGGAGAGGTATAAAACTGAAGAAGATTGTTTATACAGTATATATTTGGGTTAAATGAAGATGATGTTGCAGCTCCAATTAATTATTATTTTTTTAACGCATTCTAAAAAATCAGTAGGAAGAAATTTTCCAATTACAGTGACATTTTGTATACCTGAAAATAATTTTTATATGCATATTAGTGCCACACCAGGCCAATCAATTTTGGCACTTAAGGCAAATCTTATCTGCCTGACATACTTACAATCTCCAGTTCAAATCCAGACTAAATGAAATTCTTTTCAAGAACTGTAGGATTTTTTTTTTAAGTAGCTAGATCTTAAATTACCTTTCAAATATGATCAGTAAATGGATAACTAACCATTTTTACCTGGAGGATACTTTTACCACCTAGAAATTACTACATATGGTAAATACTGCTTTCACTAACACTGTTCCTCTGTGAATAGCTGTTGGAGAGTCTTTGATCTGCAGCAGGTTATTTATTTTTAAAATTTGTTTCACCTATGTAAGATAAAAAATATATACAGTACATTAAATAAAAACATATTTATTAAAACACATATATATATATTAGAAAATTAAATTATAAAAAAAATGCAGAAAAATAAAACAAAGTAAATTAAATAAGAAAAAATTCAAAAAAACAAACATAACATATTACATCATTCTTTAGACTTTTGTTCGTCTCGGGTTTTAATAATGATTCAGGAACTTCATTCATTTTATCATTAGTAAATTTCAACATATTTAGACTATCTAAGAAATACTTTATTTTATAATTAAGATATAAGAATGTTTTTGCAAAATCTTTTTAATTTTTGTTAGTATCATCATCATTATTTTTAATCTTTACTGACCCACTGCAAGATGAAGATCTTTTGAAGTTTAATCCAATTTCTCCAATCTATAGTCTTTCTTTTTTACATCACATCAACAAATGTCCTTATTTCATTCAACCAGATCACATATCTCTTTCTTTTACAATCTCTTAGGATCCAATACAAGACTTCAACTATTCATCTATTATTATCTCTTCTAGCAATATGTCTAACCTAGTTTTATTTTAGTCTTTAATTTTTTTAATGATGTCCGTGATAACTGTTTTTGTTTATTCATACACACACATTCATCTTCAATTTCTTTTTGTTACTCCCAACATACATTTCTCTTATACTTCATTGAATGGTCTGAGGTTTCATATAATGTTCTGCGCCATTTAGCACAGTGGTGAATTTGGCAGATTGAATTAAAAATAAAGAAAATCTCTTCAGTTAGATGGAATTTTTGTTGACTTTTTACAATAATGTAATTATAAATATATTTTATTGTACAAATAAGAATAAATTCATCTTGATCAAAATATCTTTTTATCTCTTCGGAAATGTTTTTTTATAGATTGTTATCTTTTAATTCGCAGAAAAAATTAAAAGAAAAGAAAATGTGATTATTATTTTTAGTTTTACTTGACTAATAATTTATTTCCAAACATTTGTTTAAACAATGCTCTACAATATTTGGCATCCCATCTGTCTTTAAACAATGAGTTAATTAAGAATTCGTTTTAATTCATTGTCCCCATAAAGCTTTCTTCTCTGTTGTAAAAACAGTAATCAAGCGTTATTTAAGGAAACGACATACGACGAAAACATTTTTGTCGTAAAGCATTTGAAATATTATAAATGAATTAAATAGATGAATTCTAATTTCTTTAATCACCTGCTTAATTAATACATGCTTTAAAACTTGTTTCTACGGATAATTTACGTTATAAAAAAATGTTAAATATATATAAAAGCTTGTATGTTCTTTTGCTAATTGATATATATTATCAATATAAATATATGTTTATGTGTCCATGTAAATGAGTGTGTATATATTTAATGTAAGTATTGTGTATATATATTCACACACTCATATATACTTATTTATGATGAAATTAATATTCTATTATTAAACCACCAAACATCGCAAGATCACCGTTCTTTATGCTTACAGAGGCTGTTTACACAGAGGCTAGACTCTCTATACATTGCTACTGGATGGAATGTTTAGCCACTGTGTAATTCTATTATTACTTGTATTAAGTATGTTATTAATAATTGATTAATAAACTATAACAGTAACACTAATGTCTTTATATTACACATAATCTCTTAACTTGATTAGATTTTATTATTATTATCATTATAGTAGTTAATTCTAGAATGCAAACATTATTAACTGTATGTAAATATATATATATTTGAAGATATATGCTGAATTATTTTCATTAACTAGGTGAATTGATATATATTTTTAAAAATTCAAACTATATTTTTCTAAATACATTCAATTCTTAGTAATAACACATAGATTTATATGGAACACAACATTTAGCATTGTATTATTCTAGTCTCTTTTTCTGGTATTATTATCCTGGCTAACATTTAGTAATTGAATTTAATGCAAAGTTGTAACCAATTGGATTATTGTATAAAGCACAGCAGTCAGTAGGAATTTTTATGTACTTATCTATGAGGAGAAGTATATGTATGGCTTCCAAACATTATAGAGTACCATCCCAGATTGACTTATTAGGTTATTTCCCATTATCATGTGAATAATTTCATTAAATTTTCTTTTTAGTTTATTCTCATTACCTAAAATTGTTATGGTTTCCAATCATAATCTGTTTTTTTAGATACATCTGGATTTTTCTCCCAATCATTGTTTTATGTTCTTTTAATCATTTTTCAGTGATGTGAAGAGTTTCATAGATATATATGTATTTCTGTATTAACATTATAATTGAACAAGATGATGGAAATAGTTCACCATATAGTTACAAGTAAAATGCCATTGTCATGAACCTTCAGACATAACATTAACAGAAAAGTAATCTCCAAATATGAGTACCATAATAACAGTTCTCAAGCCAGACTAATGTGAATCATTTTAACAAATTTGCAAGGAATATCTCATTTTCGTGTATCAGTGCCTTCCATTCACTTGTTTCAATACAAATTTATTAGTTAGCTTCATTTTTTTCTAATTTCCATGCTATTATATTAATAATAAGTCACTCGTGGATATTTGAAGGAGTGAACCTTTGCATTAGTGATGATCTTCGTAAAATGTTAATCAAATCCAGCTTACAATTAAGTTCTATTTTAATAATCTCATAAATAAAGGATGACTATTAAATATGTAGAGTTGAGTACATATAATAATATTAATGAATCAATAAAATAACCCCTAAATGTGCATAACATAATAACAATTTATAAATCGGAATAATGAAAATAACTTTAACAAACTTGCAATGATTGACCACTCTCTTATATTATAGTTAATTTATTAGTTAAACAAAAACTGTTTTATTTTTAATCTAACTTCTACATTGTTATATAGATAATAAATCAATCATTGATAATCAAAGAAATACAGTTTTATAATAGAGGGAAAAAATTTTGTGAGTTTGTTAAAATGACTGCATTATTCTGATGTGTGAATTATTATTATGGTATTATTACTTTTCCACTAACATGACTTATGTTCAACATGTGTATAGCAACAAAAATTGACAAACAAGGTCTTTGAACATGCCATCATCAGTTATGTATTGGTTGTAAAAGATGGAGTGGATGATTAAAGGGAGCTTGAAAGTCTGGATTTAAATCTCCTCTGAATACTCAGAACTATATATTCGCATAGAGGCAAAACTCTCCATAAAGTAATGCCACTCAATGCAAGACAGAATAATCAATGGATGCAAAAAGGTTTATGCATCCATTGATTGGCTTGCACTGAGTTGCACTACTATATGGAGAGTTTTGCCTGTATTAACAACTTGTGTAAGCATAAAGAATGGTTATTATGTAATGTTTAGTGGTTTAATAACTATATATTTCATAGTCATTAATTTATTTATCATATTATTATGTCTAAATGCACTAAAATGCAGGCAATGGTGAGGCTAAGTATAAATTGTAGTATTAATTGACTGCATGCTTTTGAGAAGTTTTATCTTCTCATAGTCAAAGCAAATGGGTTATGTGTTCATGGTGGAATATGTAGTGACAAATATTTGAATATATGCAAAGCGGATGAGAAAGTTCATTTTTGGAGAAGGAAAAGCCTGCTTTCTTTTGGTTTATAGCATAGGTGTTATCTATAAGCCATGCTTCTTTGCTATTATATTTAGAGTCATGGTGTTCTATAAATATGATGGAAGCATATGGCCAATGGACCTTTGGTATTCTAAAAAAATGAATTTGTATTTGAGTAGAGAGAGAGATGCATGGGTTTTGCTATAGTATATAGCCATGCAACTGTTTTGGTGGCATGATATTTTGTACACTGTGTGAGGAGTCTGATCATAGGGTAGGCAGTCTTTTGAATTATTAATTAATCTATTGGTTAAAGGAGGGGTGTGAAACATGGCTTGAAAGAAGGAGAGAAGGTTTTAATAATGTTTTTAGTAAGAGAATGGGTGTGTGGAAAGAAAAGCCACAGTCTATCTTTGAGAGAGTTGGTATTTAACTTCTAGTAAAATTGCTTTATATTTTTTGTAAGATGGTTATATTTGAATCCAAATTTAGTGAGATCTTTTAAATATTATTTGATGTTAGTTTTGTGAAAGGTTTCAAATTTACATAATTGATACTTATGGATCTCCAGGTTCATTTCTGTCTATCAATCATTATTGCTTGGGAAGACTCACACAAGAACTTAAATATTTAGACATCTGTGTACAACAAGATGCAAGTCAACTCATACACCCTAAATCATACTTTCCACACAGATACAAATTTGCAGGTCTTTCATAGGTCTCATGACAAACTCATTGTCAATGTAGCTGGTATAAATAAAATTAGGAGTGGTGCTGGAATAATTAGAAAGCAGTTTATTTTCAAAGTGATTTAAATATATGCTGGCCAAAGGATTCTTCTAAGTGATAATCCCATGGACACACCATCTGTCATATGAAAATATTGTCCATTGAATGTAGTGATAATATTGCCATTGATCCAAATAAGAAAATCAGAGATAAAGATGGTGTGTTGAAGCTGAAAATCTGTTCTACATATTTGCACTTCGTCTAATGCTAATTATATAAGCACTAGAATGGGTTTGAACTCAAATTATATATGTAGTGGTGCCTGTCTTGAGCAATTGGTGGTAGTATATAGAGAGATGTATGGATACATGACTCTAAATAAATCTAAACCAAAAGTTAAATATTGTGGTAAATTAAATAGATCTTTAATTTGATAAATTATTAAGAACATTTAGTTTTGTCTACCCATTCAACTCACATACGCGTATGTGCATATGAGAATCAATATTTGTATAATTTATATTTTGTAATTTTATAATATTTTTTTTATTCCAATAATTTTAGTAATTTATATGTAAGATTAGCCAATTTATAATATGTAACTAAGTTATAATATTTTGTAATATTTATAATATTTTGTAATTTTATTACTAATAATTTGTAAAATAAATCAACATTTAAGAGTCAAACAATGTAATCAATGGATCTTGAAGTTTTGCGGGCCATTGTATCATTCTAAAAAACATATGGATTGTTATAAATACCAAAGATTTTTTAAGTAAATTTTACTTGACCAATTGATTGGTTTTTCATTACCATATATGGAGATGTGGGTCAATTTGGTTAAATTTCACTTGGCCAATTGATCCATTTTTTCATTACCATATATGGAAATGTGGATCAACTTCAAATCTCAACCAAGTATACAGAGTTTGAAACAATGGCCAGCAAGAATTTAATCAGATTAAATCTAAACAAAAATGTAATGGAAACAAAAGATCATGTCTGGTTTCTAGATATGGATGAAATGAAGAAAATATTTTGCCTCAATGGTGAAATAAATCATGTTGGGGTAAAGGAGAAGACCATTTGCTTTCCCATTCCTCTAGGAAACTCATCTCCAACTTACTATGCCAAAGTCTGGAATATCTAGACCAAATGTGTGAACTGTTCAATGAAATGCTTGCCTGATAGTAAACTTTGAATCTCTACCAATACCTGTTTCCAATCCAAACCAATTTATGATCATGATCCACCAATTACCTGCAACATGTCAACAAGTTGGCCAAGGTAAAACATCTACATTACAATTAACTGATGAACTTTTAATTCAGTTAACTTTTATTTAAGCTATATTGAAATTAAATTGAGAGACTGCAAAACCTCTCACACTCATTATTATAACAGCCAATCAGATCGTAAATACCAAAACAGAGAATTTAACAAGAATAGGGCGATCCACCCTATTTTTTACTTGTCTTTTTATATATCCAAGTCAGTCTAAAGTACTTAGATATGAAAGCATGAATATTAAATATCTTCACACTTAACTCACTGAGTTTAAATTACAAACATACAGCATGAAATTCTATGATTTACTATGCAGTAGTTTTTAGATGTTATAACATGCAGTAATGAATGTAAATAATATTTATTTTTATAAAGCACAAACAGTATTGAAATTAAATTGAGAGACTGTAAAACCTCTCATGCTCATTACTATAACAGCCAATCAGATTGTAAATAAAAGACAGAGAATTTACGGTCTGATTGGCTGTTATAGTAATGAGCATGAGAGGTTTTGTAGTCTCTCAATTTAATTTCAATACTGTTTGCGCTTTATAAAAATAAATATTATTTACATACATTACTGCATGTTATAACATCTAAAAACTACTGCATAGTAAATCGTAGAATTTCATGCTGTATGTTTGTAATTTAAACTCAGTGAGTTAAGTGTGAAGATATTTAATATTCACGCTTTCAGATCTAAGTACTTTAGACTGGCTTGGATATATAGAAATACAAGTAAAGAATAGGGTGGACTGCCCTATTCTTGTTAAATTCTCTGTCTTGTATTTACAATCTGATTGGCTGTTATAGTAATGAGCGCGAGAGGTTTTGCAGTCTCTCAATTTAATTTCAATACTGTTTGCGCTTTATAAAAATAAATATTATTTAAACTATATTATAAGTTTATCTTTTATTTTAATTCTTAAAATCTACTTTGTAACATGTAAATAATGTCTATACAATTTATTCTAATACTGTATTAAGTACTTAAGTTTTGGTGCAGCACTTTAGATGGAATTTTATTCATAGTTTGTCATTTTAATTTATTTTAATATGCCAAGTTGGTATCCAACCCAGTGAATAAGTTTAAACCCTACTGCCTATAGTTTCTCCTATTAAATAGTGGAGATATAAATTTCTTTAAAGTTAATTGATGTAAGCTTGCTTGGTTTTATACCAATTATTTTATAATAATTTAACTTTAACTGATCGGAAGATCTTAATATTTGTGTTTAACTGTTCTCTCTAACTGAAAGTTAACCCTCATCTAATCATTGAAATCGTTTTACTAATTTATTTAATTAGATCTCACCAGAAGTGAATTTAGTATTTAATCTATCATGTGCCTATGTGTGACCTATGATTTTATTTTGTAAATTAATATATTAAGTTATATGTGCATTGATCGCTTGTAGAAATGTGAGGAGATATTTTAGAAGTGTGGGAGAAAGCAATCTACCCCTTTTAGTCTTTAATTCTGACCCCTTTTATATTTTTTTAGGCATGGCAGGTAGCATCTTATTTTAAACAAGTATTAATTAGTTTATCGTAGCCATTAGTGGTATTACTGGGTATCATTACAAATATTTATTTATTAATTTTCTTGCTTTGCCATGTCCTTTGGGATCTTCAGAATGATCAATCCCACTCCTCATTGTCCCTCTAAAAGTAGATGCATTTCCTACTGGGAATCCATTTCAGGCACTTTCAATGAATAAGTGTATGGGGAACATACAGATAAACCATTCCAACATGGTAACTTGTTCCACTATTCTTCAGAGATATGTTCTTAGCTGTTATGCAGACATACTCTCACCTTTATGCAAATATGACAAAGTCCTCCAGAGTGCCTTAAGTGATCTCATTCATATTTATGATTGTAAATCATAGTGTAATAATGCATGTATTATTATTAATTTATTTATGCACTTGCCTTGCTATCTGTAAACTATAATTGTATGTTTTTTTCCACCCATTCTATTTAATTCTTCAGGTCAGATTATATAACTGCAGCTTATGTTAGGCTGAACCATCTTACTTCTGCTCATTTTAGCAATCTCCCAAATCTTGTTGAAATGTGATCTCACACATCTCTTTTGTTTAAAATCACACATCAAAATTCTTATATATATATATATATATATATATATATATATTCATATTAATAGACTTTATTATACCATATATATATATATATATATATATATAATGGTATAATAAAGTCTACTAATGTGAATTTGTAATATTTTGAATAATGATTAAGACATAGTTTATTATTGACAGTCTAATCCATCTATTTCATATTCTTGGCATATTACCCAAACCAACCATAATATATGATTAACCGTACAAACCATTTTGTTTTTTATATATATTGTATAGCAATCGCACTAACCAATGTTACATGTTAACACAAATATCTTATTTACTTTTGTAATTTTCTGAATGACCTATTTAATTAATTCAGAGAAGCATGTAATTGCAAATTAAACTATAACCAAATTTGTAACTTCAATTATATAGACATTTTACTCACCTATTTTTTTATTTATAATCATTAAATTACCATCTTTAATCACTTAATAAGTTTATATTATATAACTTCTCTGTATTACCATGCTTGTCATTCATTTTCTGAATCTCTGGTCATAATTATTTGATTAAGTTATATTGTACCCTACTTGAATGAAATTTTTTTTAGTCTTATTAATTGAATTCCTTCATTGCTGCCTTGAATATTATTACAATTCTGAGTAGTAATTAATATTAAGCAATAGTCTGCACTATTTTATATTCCATAGAAATTATTAATTAATCACTTGAATATATTATTGATTCCCAAATCTCTATGTTCACCCTCTTCTCCTTGCAGGGCTGGAGTCAATGGAAAACTTGTAGTATTCTCAAATTCGTTGGTAAATAGCTTAATGTTTAATATTGTTCCAGATATGTGTATCTTGCACATGCTAGATTGCTATATTTTGCTTGGATTCTAGGTCTTGCTGAATGAACAAATGATTTTGACTAGTGCAGTGTGCCTGCACTAATTGCTTTTTGGACTTTCTAATCCACTTTGCATATATTTAAATATTTGTCACACCATGCTCACACAACCCATCTGTTATGATTATGAGAAAATAAAACTTTTCAAAAGCACTCAACCAATTAATACTACAATTTGTACTTAGCTTTACCATTGCCTGAACTTTAGCACAATCAGACATATTATTTATTTAATTTTGAAGTCTATGTTTCTTTTATTCTTGTTATGTTATTCAAATTCTTAAAATTTACATCTTAATTGTTATTTGAAATTGTAACCAAGTTTAATTAATACTTTACAAAGATCACCATTAATATAAAGTTCCACTCCTTTGAATATTCATGATTGATTTATTATCTGTATGACAATGTAGAAGTTATGTAAAAGCGAGCCATTTTTTTTGTTTAACTAATAAATTAACATTGACATGAAAGAGTATTTTTTTCAAGTTTGTTAAAATGAGTTTCAATAATCAGAATTGTAAATTGCTATTATGGCATGTGCATTTGAGGATTATATATTCTTAATACTACACATTTAATAGCCATTATTTGTTTACATGGTTAAATTAGTAAAATTATATGTATATGTATATAGATACATGTTAGATACTAAATTCTAAATATTGATGAATATATCATTGCTGAATAATGAAATAATCTACAAATATTAAGGTCAATTGCAATATTCAATCAGTAGTGACCAACCAATAATCTTCTTTTTCATTATAGGATATGTCGGTTCATCAAAGACTGGATACTGTTATTTAATATATACGTACTTTTTTTGCCTTCTTTGTGACATTTTTTGATATGTTTATCATTCCCATCATTCTCTACCTTACTATCCTCAATCATTTAGTTTAATATAGTTTCAATATCATGAACTTTTCACTTTATAATCATTTCTTTACTCTAACTGTGACAATAGCAGTATATAATTATGTTTTCATACTTTCATCTTTTAATTATTCACATAAAATTCTGAATGCAATCTTTTTTTGCATATAAATATATCTATGTAAAATATAATACATCAGCAGAAAAGAGATAGTGATGTAGTTTAATGTACTGGAAATTTTTTATTAGTGATTATGTATAAAATAGTACAAACTTTAATGACTTAATTTGCAACAGTATTTAGGATAGACTTTTATTTGTCAAATAATTATACTTGGGCATTTCTATTTAGAGACCAATTTATCTTCATGAATGTAGAAAGTGATCTAAAAATGATCTGTTTTACAAAATCTGACTAAAACCCCCAAACCAATAGGTTTATCATTTAAGCCTTAGAAGCAGGTGTAATATAATATTGTCAAAAGAAAGTCAGTAGCAGTAATAGGGTTAAATCTTTAATTTTTATCTGAATATACATGAAATGTGAAAACTTTGTTTTATATATTTTTTAAACTGTTTAATGTTTGAACTTAGCAAATGAGTTGATAAACTTTAAGACATGACATGCATCTATTAATAAACAGGTAGATTTTAGTTTACTGAATGATAGAAAATTGTATGATATTAATCTACTATGAGATATAACTTGATAGGTTATATACTTGTAGTATATAGTGGAGAGACTACATTCATTGTCTCAATATCTGATGATTATACATTATCCAAAAAATAAAATTTAAATTAATTAGGAAAATGTAAATTTTACAAATATTTTCTTATATTGCAGCTACCGTTTTCTTCTCTTACCATGCCATTTTTGTGTCTTGCACTGTCAAATCTGATATTTTCACTGAATCACATGATCTTTACTAGTGATGGTTTTTTCAATTTAAGTGAAAGCAACACATGTTTTCGTTTTTTAAATATAAAATTGGGGATCACAGAAATCCTATCAAATATAAAAAAAAATCATGAAGTGCTTTTTATAAATGATAAAATATTAATTTACTAACAAATAAATAAAACTATATCCTGATATCAGCCTGTTATTTAAAAAGAATCTCTCATTTTTTCATACAATAATAAAAGAAGAAAAACAAATTCATTTTTATACCTATAAAAATGATAGTAGGTTTCATTATTATTATTGTTATTGCTGTTGAGAGAGTCTGTTCATGTAAATATGTACATACATACTAATACATGTTTGTCCAGAAATTTTAAGTATATCTGAAAAAATATTACATATAGAAAAAGTGAGATGAAGTTAAATGAATCACTTTACGTTTAATTAAAAAGCATATATATTTATCTTTAACTAGTTTTAAAATTTATGTATGGGCTAGTAATGATATAATAATATTTAACTTAATAAATGATTAGTAAAAATTACTAATAATTTTATCTAAGGTGAATGGTATAACACTTATAAATGATATAATAATATATAAATGTGTATGCCCTATGCATTTTAAAAAAAAGAAAAAAACTTTTGTTCATAATTTTAATTTCTTTATGTACTATCCTTTTGAATTAGGTTATATTATAGTTATATGTATATACATGTTAAAAAGCATGTATGATGTCTTATACATATGTGTGCATATATGTTAAGCATTTATGAGTCGTTTTATTTGTATGGATGATGAAAAGACCTTCAGGATAGTAGAATATACTCTGTCAAAGCAAGAGCTACAATCTGCTAATTTATGTCATCCATTAGAATTTTCTGCCTGAACCACCTATAGCATATACTGCAGTGAAACTAAATAAATGCCACTATGAAGTTAGGATTCATTCTATCAGTGCTTATGCACGAACATTAAGTTTACAAAATTTGGAAAAATAAGCTATTAAATGGTATTAGGCTTTATCTATTCTTGAAATTCTAAGATAAATCAATACCAATAAAAGATATTCTCTTTTTCTTAAGTCATTTGTGTTGATATTGATTTTATGAATCAAATAATTCTTTATTATTGAATATTTTTTCTATACATAAAATAACTATTATAAATATTTTTTAGATTTAAAAAATGCATAAAAAGCTTGATGCATCCAAACGCAAAAGTATTTTAGTATCTCATGGATTTTTATACTATAATTTAAATTATATTAAACAAATGATTCAATAATACATAACATTTAGATTCACAAATTATTTATTGGATTGTAGGTTAATATGCTCTAAAAATAAAATGATAATGTGCTAAAAACAGTTCATAATCCAAACATTTTGGTATGAAATTTGGCATTTCTTTTTGGGAAGCTACTGCTGCAACTATTAGACATTAATATTTCCAATTTGATTTTTATCAGTGCATCTTTCATATCAATTCTAGTTTCTCACAATCATCACCAGTGCAGAAAGTCAGATCACCTTCACTCACTATGTGTGCATTTTTCAAGTCACTCTTTAAGTGAACTAGAAGTATCAGTCACCTGAATTTCCATGTCCATTTTGACAGCTTAATATCATTTTGCTACTATCACATAAAGTAGGACTAGTGAGGAATGACTTTGATAAAAATCTACAAAATTAATATTTACAATTTAGATTTATATGCTGATCATGTTGCTAAAGTATAGAAATCTCTTAAGAAATATGTTACAGATCTATATAAGTCTATACTTAAGATTACTAAAAGAGCTGTGACTGGTCTCTGATAATTTTATATTAAGATCCTATGACTTCTCATAAGCTTATCTATATGCTTTCAAGATTAGTTATTTGAGTCACTTACTATAAACTTGACTAGTCAATAGGCACCAATAAAAGACTCTAGAGTAGAATGAAAATATCTACAGTTTACTAGTAATATGATTAAAGTGGAATGTGACATGTTTCATTTGGCCAAATAATAAACTAAGTGTGGAAATTTCTAAGCAATATAATGATTTAAGGAAAAGAAGTTCAATTTCTAAAAAGAAATCTTACAAACACTATTCTCTTTTAATACTTTGAAAGTAACCTATGGATTGTGAAAATTCTATTGAATCATGGATGGTAATTTTTATATAATTATAATTATATAATGACATTTTAAATAGATGGGAAAAAAGTAAACAACTTCAATTAGTGGATTATCCATTTTATCATTATTTAGATTTGGAGATTGATATCCAATTTGATGAAATTATTAAAAAAGAAATATTGTGGTTCATGTTAAAATTCCTGGATGTGTTTTAAACTATTGTGATGCTATCTTAGCTTCAAATTAATGAAATTTATTAGAAACGCATGAGGTTATACACCTCATCTTAAGGACATTTCTACTATTTCAATTTATAAAGATGATAAAATATGGTCCAAATTATATAATTATTGCTATGTACTACTACAAAGAGTACTGTCAAAAATGGGGTTTTAGACAACCAAGAATTATTATAAATTTTGTTTATTTATTTATTTATTTATCTATCTACCAACTTATCTATCCATTTACCTATCTATAATGTCTGTCAATCTATTTATATATTCATCATTAGAAAAGTTGTAATCCATCTGTCTATCTATCTGTCAATATCTGATTGTATCTGTCAATCTATCCACTCACTTATCTATATATCTATCAGTCTATTCTGTATACTTTGTAAGAGTAGCTTACAATCCAGTTCAAACTAACCCTTATGCATCCACAACTTCAAACTAAACCCAGGAAAAACAAATTGAGATAATAAGTTAGATATATTTTATCAAATTTTTCATGTAAACAGACATATAGACATGTACAAACTAAAGGTTTGTCTTAAAAATTACTAAGTCAAGATAATGTTAAAATAAAACAAATATTCTTTTTCAATGGAAAGTAGAAAAAACCTAATTAAAAATATATTTCATGTATATATATACCAATAATAAGTCATTCATCAATGTGTAAATGCCATGATGTAAGACATTAACATAGTAGACATGGTGTCAAATAAATGCCTAAGAAACCAAGTGTTAGAAAAAGAGAGTGGAATTTTACTATGTAACTTTACTACATAATTTTATTACAATATTTCAATAACAACCATTAACTCATGCAACAATAGGCACATACAGTGATGGAAAAGGAAATTAAAAATGCGAGTTTGCTAAACAATGGAAATTAGATGCAGTATAAAAACAAACCCAGTTCATTTCCACTGTCTTTGGTATTTTATCAGAGGATATAATAACTGCAAGCAGTAAATATCTTAAGATTGAACATTAGAATGAAGGATAAAATATTCAAAAATACCTCTCATTTGTATGAAATTTTATAGCGCTAAAAGAATCTGTAATCAACATTTAAAGTGACAAAATTTGATGAACTTTATCAGCATAACATAAAAACTGAAATAATTTTACATCAATAATCAAAGATAAAAGACTGCACTATCAATGAAACAAGAAGAAAAGGGAACATTATATCACCAGTACATATATATAAATGATGGAGTAAAAAATTTTTTTGCATAAATTTACTAAACACCAAATAATAAACTGAAGAAAATTTAAATCTTATATGAAGTATTAGACAATGTGTTCTGGCTAGATAAACATACTGTAGGGCCAGGGTGTCTCCAAAATTGCCATAAAGTGTGATGATTTCATTCACTCATATATCTAGTGCCTATAAAAAATGTCAAATAATTCATCTGAAATATCTGAATGGGTCTAGGAAGAGAGCAATAACCAAAATAAAAAATAATTGTTTTAAGAACACTGCCACAGGACTTCAGCAAATGAGGGGAAATTTATCAGAGTGGACTGGCTAGGAGATAAATAGACTGTATCCACAAGAGACATTAATAATAAAATTACAGACATAATCAGGAGGATTTGAACAAAATCAGAATTATTATGTGTTATTTTGTTTTTCTTTGTATGTTTGTAAAATTCTATTTTCATCTTTCATACTTGGAAGTTTCAGTGTGTCTGCAGTCAGAAGATTCCAAAGCAATAAGAAGCAACATAGTGCAGGGGGAAGGTTTATTAAACTAGACAATTTTTTTTTTGTAAATAAAGTTTAAGTTAATTCCTCCATAGTGATTTGATATTCTATCATCATCATCACATAATATGGAATGAAGTAAGAATTTTTGATCTTAATCACATGCACTATTACAGGACAGAGTTTGTTTATTTGTTTATGTTTAACTAATAATCATTGTATTTAGTTTATCTGGTATGAATGATATAAATGACTAATATTCTTGTGTGAATGTCCTTTTCTATCAACTTTAAGAAACTAATACATAGATGGGGGAAATCTCCAAAGAAGATAGAACCCCTACAGCTGAAATTGGATAATGGAGCCATTATACATACATTGATATAGTATTGTAATACAGTTAGCTAGCTTCATGATCATTGTGATAACAAATTAATAATTTTTATTTGTTTTAGCTAATCTTATTTGCTTTGTAATTAGGGAATGTCTATTGATGCATATCTACCATAAGTAAATGTTTGAGTAATGAATAACTTTAATTATTGATATGGTAGAGATGCATATTGGACACTTATGATTACTAAGTTAATAGAGTTTGAATTTTTTATCTGTTATAAATAGAAATTGTTAATACGTTTTAAAACAAATTAGTCTCTAGTTTATCAAATCTCTCATACACTCACCCAACAACTTAATTGACTATATATATATATATATATGCACACACACATATATTATTATTATATATTAATTGAGCTATATATATATATATATATGCACACACACATATATTATTATTATATATTAACACAGCAATAGGATTGGATGTACATAAAGTAAATTCACCCCTGAAGAGAGTCAAATGCAGCATTCTCCCTGTGTTTGAATACTGAGGTATAATGGAATCCAAAAGAGAGGTGAGGTATCAATGAACTAGCCTAAATTGTGTTTGAATTTAATGTGTGGACTTAAAGCTAGCCCATTGGAGGTAGATACAATCATTGGTTAGGTCCTTCATTGCATTAATCACAGTATCCTATGCAAAGACCCTAGGTCTGTCCATATTCAGATGTGCTCCTCCTCTTTTGGTGGGAAGCCCTCATCATTACAACATACATATATATATAGTAACAGTTCTGTTACATGGCACACAATAACATAATGTGTGTGCACAAGTAAATATAAAATTGAAAAGAAAAGTAAAAATAAACACAGATAAAAATTTTGTAGATATTTTTTTACATTTCCTGGAATAAAATAATTCTAGTAAAAGGTTGAATAATTTTAGATTTAAAATAAAATTTTATTATAAATTAAACATTTAGAAAGATCTAAGTAAATATTAATATTGTATTCTGATTTTGAAACTAAAAACAAGCATGCTAAACTGATAATTGCAAAAGTTTGTATTATCTATTTTGAAATCTTTTAATTAAAACTTGTATAAAACTTCGAACAAAATTTCTATCTAAGTAAAAATCTTTTGATAAAATTTCAAAGTTGTTTTTGAAAGGATTAAAATTGCTTTTAATCAAGATAAAAACAGTTTTTAATTAGTGTTTTGTCACCCCAGCTGACTATATAAAAGAATTGATAAAAAGAATAGTTTAGTTGGCTAATAGTTTGGTCAGTAGTTTTTGGCTAATAATATTTTGTTGTAATTAGTTGGTAGTAATTATAGCTGGCCAGAAGATTTGCTAGCAGAGTATTCCAGATCAGGATAGAAAACTACAATGAAGATAGGACTGCAAGGAAGGCAAGCCAAAAAGCTGCTCTATTGTTCATATTGGTGGAATTTGAATTAACATGGAGAAAATGATCAGGTTCAAGTGTTTCATAGCTATAATTATGTTCTAGAAGACAGTTTGCTATCCAATTCTAAACAGAAAAGAGGTCACTGCAGTTACCTGAATTATACTTTTCTCAATATGACTATAAATCAATCTCACCAAGAGAACCTCAGCTTGCTGAAGAAGTAATTATATATATGCTGATATATCTATAGAAAGAGAAGCACATATAAATGTATATACAATGGTGAGTGATGTTTATATAATGAGAATGAAATTAATTATTTTAAGTAATTCCTTAAAATGATAATTTTGCTTGGATTAAAAATAAATAAAAAAGTAAAGGTTTAATAGATGATTCTATGTTCTAAAGAAAGATGTTATAATTAATTAACCTGTGATACTAATATGTATATATAGAACAATATTATTTTTAAATTATTTTTTTTTAAAAAAGAGACTTCAAAAATCATTTTAGATTAGATAATAAAGGGAAAAGAATCATTTAAAATCTAAGTTTAAAGACATTGTAATTAATCAATCAAATCTTTTTAGAGTAACCTGTCAAGACTGATTTTATTTTTAAAAAAAAGAAAGGAAAAGCCTTTATTAGTAAAACAGTGAAATTTATGTATATTTTTCAGATGGAACTAATTCTGAAAGATATTTTTAATAATTTTATTACTTTGATAAGTTCAAATATATTATGTTAACAAATATTAGTATTATTAAAATGTGATAACATAAAATTTAATTATTTATTGTATTTATATGATGATTGAAATATAGTCATCAATTGTACTGCACATCTATGTGCAAATACCTATGCATGTCAGATAGATACTTACATGTAAATTTTAATCATTTATTTATTATTAAATTCTAATTCAAATATGTTCAGAAATTATGATGCTACATTTCTATGTGCACATATATCAATGATTGTCAAATAGAACATATGTGTAAAATTTAATCATTTTTAAAATTTTATTAAATATCAATTGAAATATATTCATTGTATATTATAAAACACATGTCTGTCCATATATATATATATATGGTATATAAACCCATTAAGAAGTATTGTAAATCACAATGTAATAAATTGAATTTTGTTTTATGCTGATCCATACATATATGTAAATTTTAATCATTTTTATTAATGTTATTTTATGACAATTCAAATATGTTCAGAAATTATTAGGTCACATGTTTGTGAGCTGAATATGTTTTAAGTAAACCTATTGGAACATATATGTAGACTACAATATACTAACTTGAATTTTATATATTAATCATGTAAATCACAATGTGATAGTTTTTATTATGTGTTAATCAAAATCAGAAGGTTTAATTTATATGTGCATAGCCATATTCTAAAGACTTTAATTTCATTTTTTATTGTTGTTAATAAACTTGAATTTTATTGTTAAAATTATTCCAGTGAATTTAATTTTAAATATTTGGATTGCATCATCTTTTGATCACAATAACAGTAATAGAGCTTATGTTCTCTGAGCTAGATTTGAGTATAATGGTCTGATATATATATAAAAGAGAATGTATATTAGTGTTTGTGGGAATCCAATGAAGATGATGATGGGTTGAAGCAATTAGAATACTCTTTAAATTTTATGCATTACATTTTATTTAGTCTAGTCTCTATTAGAAATTAAGTTTATAGTTGGCCAGTACATTAATGATACTAAATGGTCAGAGCATTGATGGTAATCAGCATGTTTTAATATGCCAGCATTATTTTGATGGTTGTATATTCTATGGATGATAACTTAAGGGTGTGCTTCCAAATTATGTTTAAATAATTGTCCCAAACTGGCAAAGGCTCAATAGTTAGTCTGGTCTATAGACCCATTTCAAATCCAGTCAAAAGATTGACTATTGATTTATTTTGATTGTTGATCATTCATGGTGATGGATGATTATTATATTTACTTTTACTTATTTATAATACTGATGAATTTATTTAATTGTACTTGTAGTTACTCTAAGGAGTTAACTGGGCTGATCTCTCAGAAATCTCATAATCTCATGCTCTCTTAAATATATAATATACTTATATATTTTGTGATATTAAACATTACTTTAACATCTTACTTTAACATTATTTGAAATATCTTGTTAACTCACCCAGGTTCACATCATCTTACCTCATCCTTTATAATATATATACACCTGGGTCTCGTTTTACATGATAGATAGGTTCCTCAGAAAACATGCGCAAATGAAATCGTGCAAAAATAGGTGCAACTTACCTTGAAAAAGGGGGGATACAGACTGTGATTTTTCAAAACTCGTGTAAAAGCAAAGCACCAATGTAAAATTTACTTTAAAATTCGTGCAAAAAAAATATAAGGAAATAAGATATAAAAATTTCAAATTTGAAAAAAATTGATACAAGACAAACTTTTTTTAACTATAATATTTAATTTTATTCAAAACAATATATTTTTATACATAATTTACAGTAATTTATATTTTTTATACACATTTTAATTATTATCGCTATTTGCTGGTAAATTTGCAAACTGATAAAAAAATCAGATTCTTCACAAGATGAAATACAACTAGCGCCAATGTCACTCTCATGTTGTGTTAATTAATGGTTTTCTGGTGACAACGTAATTAGTAATTAATCTAACAACTAAAAATTAAATTCTTATTTTTGTCTTTAATTTTCAATTTTAATTGTGCCCACTCCTATTATTCACCTTTTAAAAATAAACCTTACATTGTTTTTTAAAAAGCAAAAACAGAATGTGATTTTAAATGCAAAATTAACATGCACAATGTTTGAACAAATTTACATTATAATCTTGTAAAATTTAATGTGTGTATACATAAAATGTGGAAATTATGATTTTAATTTCATTATTGCATAAAATCTTACTATTATAAAGCCCTGAAAATATTGAAATTACTAAGTTGAAAGTCGAATTTCAATAATGTGCTATTACTTTCAATATAGCATAAGTGTGCGAAATTTATTATTTAAAGTAATAGCGCAATATCGGAGTTCGATTTCCGGTGAAACACGAATCGCGTAACTTCAAAATCGTGTTAAATAAGTCCATGTAAAAAGAGACCCAGGTGTATATATATATCCATTCATTCATCTATATATATTTATATAAATTAATAATATTGTTAAATATCCACCATTTTAATTTATTAAAAAATGCATTTTTTGCACACATTTCAACTAAACCAATCTGTCCAGTTATCCTTGGCTTTTTAAACTTACCGCATGTCCAATTTATCTATCTATGTGTTTATCTATTTGTCTAACTGTTTATCTGCCATCTTTTTAAATATATTTTTATTGACTGGTCAAGGTACTTGATTCTATTAATCAAGAAGAATTGGGACAATATTGAAAAATAATTGTTTCCCTACAAAAGTTTATTTTTATTATAAAAATGTTTTATGACATCTTTCACACAATTTACAAATGTGTCGCATTCATACAAAGATTATGTTGGGACATCATTTCCCAAATCATGACAGTTTGATTACAATTATACATAGATAAAAGAAGAAAAGAATCTAGTTATAAGGCTCTTTTAATAATTTTCAAACATGAACCATTTCAGTAGTTGGGAAAAGTGCAAAAATAATGTCTGATACTAGATATTTTTGTTATGCTCCTAGTGTGTGATACTGTCATATTTATTTCACAGTACTCATGTTAGTTCTATAATGCATCTTGTTTAAAAATGTTATGCTAGTTTATGAATTTCATGTTTTATTAAATATTGGAAGTTTCAGATAAGTACTGATCTATGCAGTAATTTGGCTTTTTGTGCTCTACACATTTTATATTTTTGGCTACAATTCTTTGCAATTTCCATTAGAAATAAGTAAATTACTCTTGAAATAGCAAACAGTTCAGCTATTTTAGTATGACTCTCCAGCTAATTAAATATAATATGTTTGCTCCTTTTAGATTCAGATAGGTCTTGTCTTTCTTTACATAAACTTATGAAAATGATGTCAACATTAGGTTAGATACTCTTTATCAGTTTGTTAGAATTTTGTTTGTAATCAAAGTTTGTTAATATATGTTTTTATTTATATAATATCAAAAGTTTAATACTAATATGATTGGTATAATTTTTCCAAAACTCCATTTAAAGTATATTGTATTTATTATTGCCACTGTTAAAACCCTTTTAACAATAGCACAGACTTTTTTCTTTCAAAATATATATGACTTAAAAAAATATAATATTCTTTTTCCATTAAATTCAATCAAAAAATATATGTCTTGCATTGGTGGTCGAGAGGTCAGCGCGACTGCCTTGCACTTGCAGGCAGTTGCCCGGGTTGCGGGTTCGCGTCCCGGCCGATGCTATGACACTTAAAATATATATATATACACTCTCCTTTTTTTCCTTTCCAAAAACTTTTTTTTCCCCATCGCCATATATATTATATACATGTACTTGTTTACCACATCCATTTAAAGGTTAATGATAATAAAGATAAATAATTATAACTTCATGGAGTAAGTCTTTTTTTTTTTTTTAATGAATATATCATTTTAAAAAAAGGTTTTTTTGTTTTTTTTTAATTCTAAAATATTCCCTTGGGAATTCTTTCAATATTTTATTATCATTTCTATAATGTAGTTGGTAATGAAGTGTAATAGTTAATTTTTAACATTATTTAATCCATATTCCATTTAATGCTGTTGTAGCAATGAACTATATCTTCTTTATTTTTCTTTTACCACCTATTCTTTCCTCATAAACTACACTGAGTTTATCAGGGCAAAATGCATGGCCTGTCTCCATCTCAATATTCATTAAAAAATATCAATGATTTTCTGGAAGACATTTTATCATGTTGTCAGAGGCAATCAGATTCAAAAGTGAGTGTTCAAAGTGTAATAACATTCCTTTTATGTTGTCCAGTTAAAAATTGGGATTCATGAAAAAGTTTGTTGAAGACTCATAATCACTTTGAGACAAAAGCCTTTTTTGATAAAAAAAATATTTATTTTTCTATTTGTTAGAAAGATCAAAGTAGCTAGTGTAAAATTTTTATCAACATGCTGTAACTACTTAATTTCTAGAAATGAAAATGAAATATTATTGAACTGTAACTAATCAAATATCTTTTTTTTATATTATTTTTATAAATTATTTTATGACTACCACTCAAACAAAATTTAGATTTATTTTTCTGACCATAAATGCATTTTTACTCAATTTTTCTTATACTGTCACTGCAGTATAATCTTTGAATAATTATGAATTCCTAATTCAGTTAATTTCCTGGTAAAACCAGTCAATAGAATTTAACTCTTAGTTTGAATAACTTGAATGATCGGTGGTTATCAGATGGTAATACTTCTAACTCAAATCATTTTCAATGCAGGTTTGCTTGGACTCAAACCTTAGGGTTTTTTTTATAGCAAGTTAAAAATTTAATAAAGAAAGGGATTGAGGGTGGTTGCTGATATATAATTGCACTGCATCTCTTTTTATTTTTAAATGGGAATCATATTTAATGTTTTTTGTTTTTTTTTCAAAATTGAATAGGATTGAATTAGTATATGCATTTTAAGATCTTTGCCTGAAAATAAGTTGAATATACTAAGACCAAGCGATAACATTCACTCATCATCAGTGGCGATTAATTATTGCATCCCACTTTTTTACCAATTTATTTTACCATCTCATATAGAATATTGAGTATTATCAACATACCAATACTAAAATCAATAACAAACTTAACATTCACTCATCATCAGTGGCGATTAATTATTGCATCCCACTTTTTTACCAATTTATTTTACCATCTCATATAGAATATTGAGTATTATCAACATCATCATCATCATCAACCATTATCAATCCACTGCAGGATGAAGGTCTCTCCAAGTTCAATCCATCTTTTCCTATCTTTAGCTTCTCTTCTCCACATCACCCCTGCACACTTTCTTATTTCATCCATCCATCTCACATGTGGTCTCTTTCTGGGTCTTTTACAATCTCTTGGAATCCAGTTTAAAATTTCAATTGTCCATCTGTTATCATCTCTTCTAACAATATGTCCAGCCCAACTCCACTTTAGTCTTTTAATTTTTTCAATGTGGTCAGTAACACCTGTTTGTTCTCTTACCCATACATTGCGTTTTCGATCCCTTCTTGTTACTCCCAACATGCATATCTCCATACTTCTTTGAGTGGTTTGAAGTCTCTGTATTACTCTTCTATTAAGTGTCCAAGTCTCAGATCCATAAGTAAGACCTGGCAAAACACATTTATTAAAAACCTTCCTTTTCAAACACATAGGCATATTTCCTTTTAGTATCAAGTTATTTCTACCAAAAGCACTCCAACCAAGTTTAATTCTATGATTAATTTCATCCATTATATTTCCATCTGTATTAATAATCTGACCAACATACCAATACTAAAATCAATAACAAACTTATTCTGTCTTGATTTAGATGACGAAAATAACGGAATTTAATTTAATGTCTCATCATTGTCTTTCTTTTAATTTGCTTTCTATTTTTATGAATCGTAAATCTATTTCATTAATTTGGGCAAATATTTTATATATAATTCGGGTAGCGCAATGCATGCAAGCATACGTTTAAATGTGTATGTGCGTATGTGAAGTATGTTTGTAAAGTCAAACCTTTTAAAATTTAATTTGTTTATTTTTTTTTTCAATCATTTTTTTAAAAGATATATTTTTCTTAAATTCACTTGACAAGGCTTAATAGATATTCATTATAATAAAATTTATAAACAAAACTCACCCTCACACTTTTGCCCTCACATGTTCAGGTGACAAATCTGAATTTTAATTTCCTGCGGGAGAGTCAGGATAAGAAGTGATAATAATGAGTGCTTTAATCAGAGGTGGAGACCAGATTCTGGAGCTTGAGGGAGGAAAATGACCCCAAATGCTAGAGTTCCGACAGTTTTATTCTTTCAAAATATGATTTTAAGTCATATTCATAACAAACGGAAAATGCTTTTCAGAAAAAGAAAAAAAAGATACTTTTACTTCCTTGAATTTTAGATTGATATAATTTTGGCATCATTTCGACATTCAAAATTTTACCGTTATAAGATTCAATGATGAAGTTAGAAGCGGTATGTACTGATAATTTTACTTATAAATACATAAAAAGGGAAGGGAATAAAATATTTAATACGTCTTATTTGCTTAAGTCAGTACTGTCCTTTTTATGATCTAGATATTATAAGACACACACATTTATAAATCAATACACTAGTAAAATTCAGACGCGTGTATGTCTCGTAATATCCGATCATTGCTTTGTTGTTTTATTCTTGAACTCTTTTGTTAAGCTAGTTAGCCAAGATAAACCACAATTGTTGATGATCAAATGTATTTTTATTGTTTAATCACGGTGCTCTTTACCCAAGATTTTATAATTTATTTATTTTTTAAATGAAACAAGTCTGCTATCCTGCAGATCACTTGTTATACATATATAAATAAAGAGGAGAATAGAATGTGTGTTAACTATTAATATTTTGAAATATAAATAATATTATAAAAATGTACTGGTATAGTCTTTTTATTATATTGATATTTTATTCATCCTTAGTTTTAAAACATCTGTAATTTTAATGTTGCTGACAACATATTTAATGATAATTTGAATTTTATTATTGAATATATATATATATATAATGATATCATTCATAATTAATTATTATTTTAAAAAGAAATATGCAACCAATCAAATTAATTTACAATAGCCCTTACTCTATATTTTAACAAACTATCAATTTGTGAAAAGAATATCAGATCGACCTCTCTGATTATTAGATAATTTACAATCAAGAGATGAGCTATAGACTTCAAACATCTTAATCTTCTCACCAGAAATAGTAACCTGACTTTCTATTTAAATATTTCGATAACAAACTGTTTGTAAAGTTCGAATGTATTCACAATTAAATATACATAAATACATTGTGAATTAATTTCATTGGTTACACATAATTATATTCATATTACTACATTTCTACTGAAAATTAGAAGTAGAATTTCTTAATTATATTCGTATTACTACATTTCAGTCTGTTTAAAACTTATGATCTACTTTTAAATGTGGGTAAAGCATGGACCTTCTTTCCAAACAAGCTTAGGATTTTTAACACTAGATAGACAGTCAATGGATGATTATAATTATTACTTGTGAAAAAAGTGTCATGTACCTATAAGTGAATAAACATCACTGAGTGGCAGTATTGTAAGGAGAGTTTCGCCTGTTTTTTACCTATAAATGCTTGTTAATCGTTTATCTTTATCATTACCTTTTTTATTTATAATTTGAAATTCCAATGAATCTTGGTAAAGCACTTTTATCTTTTAATATAAGTTATGAGTTCACTTTTCTTAGTAAGAATTAGATTTTATCTTGTGAAATGTGCATACAAGATTATCTGTTTTTAAATACATGTCTTAAAAAATTGAATAATCATTGCTCATTAAATTACATGTTCTAACAGCAAAATAGAGATAGGGTATCTATTCAGGAACTTTCGGTTCCTTGACACTATTTCTGGTGTCCATTGATTAATCATGCTTGCATGAATAATGCTAGAATAGAAGAGTTGATTGCTAATGATATGGACATTGAGTAGAGAAATTGATTGCTTCTGCTTATTACAGATAGTTATTGAATATAGGTAATGATTATTTATGCTTACACAGATAATGCTAGAATAGAGGGATTGATTAATCATGCTCACACAGGTGGTTATTTAATAGAAAGATTGATTACTCAAACTTAGACAGATGGTTACTGAAGGAAGGATTGATCACCAATACTTACAACTATGGGGATAAAAGATTGATCATTCCTTCTTGCACAGGTAGTTATTAAGTAGACGGATTGGTTAGTCATACTTACATGTATTTATTTTTTATGTTTACATAAGTAATGATATGCTATTAGTATAATAGATATGCATGTATTATAATGCTTTATTTTGAATAATAATAATACGAGTGCATAAACATAATTTGATGTTCGTAAACCATTATGATGAATGGAGCAACACTGTATAGCAGTTTAGTCACATGTACAAATTTAGACAGAGAAAAAAAATAATTCTTTTGAACTTTACCAGGATATTGTATCTGAAAAAATATTTGGCAGAATAGAATAATATATAATTTTTTGTAAAAAAAAAAAATATATTTTGAAAAAAATATCGCTTTATCATTGCATTATTGTAGAGACAGGAAGATTTTTTTTATACTTGCTTTGAAAAAACTGAAAACTATAATGATATTTGAAAATATGTGCAGAGGTCCCAGAACAATTCTTGTGTTGAGAGATAGACTGCAGCAGCAGTAGAGTATAATTTTTTTAACATTTTTTTAATGTCATAGCATCCCGATAACTCCAACCTTCCAACCAACACTCCAGCTTGATACCTCTCACTATCTGATACATTTTGTTTGGATTATTTTGAAAAGATACAACAAAAGTGTTATCAAAGTAGAAATGAATGGTGAGGAATTGGGTGTCACTGAATATATTGCAAAATTTTGTAAATAAAAATGTTTGGAAGAAATAAGTGAAAGTATGATTTACAATAAATATCAGCAAACTTATAATATTTGTAATTATATGTTGGACTATTTTTAACATCTAATATTAATTGTTAAATATTTTTAGAAAAAGGTAAAGCATTATTTAAACTTTACAAATATGTGCAATTGTTACCATTAGTGCACAGATTAATATATAACATGTTTTGAATAGTATTATTCTCTCATCTACAAGTATTGCTGACATAACTATTCATGAATATTGAATTTAAGGTGATGCTCTGGTAATTAGGTTTTTCTGTGTGCTATTATTAGGTGAAGAATGTATTTGAAATGTTTACATAAAGTTTAATTCTTTTATAAAAATATTTAACAATTAGATGTCGGAAATCATTTAACATATAATTATCCCTCCCCATTCCCCTCCCTTTCCTCCTCCATCCTTTGTCTTTTAAATAAAATACCCAGTCATCACAAACTTTCACACAAATTTATCTTTTTTGCAACATTGACATAATCTTATAATGTCTACATAATACATCAGTCTAGTTATTGTTTAAAATCACATATTATTATGTAAACATTTGCAATAAAATATAAACTAATTAAATAAATTCAACAAGTGTTTGATGTGGAATAAAATATATTTTCAAACTTTTAAATGTTGGCAAGCAAGTTTTATACCTTATTCATCACTACCACCACTTCTTATCTTTGTTACTGTGTGGCAATACGTATAGTGAGTTTTGCCTGTTTATATCTTATTCATAGCTAGTGTTAAAATAATGTAAAACAAAAGAAATTGCAATAATATTCTAATTATTCATAATTACAATAAGTAAATAAATGTAATAAACATTTCAAGCAGAATAAAAGAATAAGCTTTTAATGTAAAGTTTAAAATATTCTCAATTTTTTAAAGTAATTAAATAGGCTTTCAGTATCTTCATATCATAGTCAGTATTGAAATAAAGCTACTTAAAAAAAATCATATTATTAATTTTATTTTTGATTTACTTGAATGTTATTAGAGCATTGCATGAGGACATGACTTAAGTTAGAAATGAACCACACTTAAATAAATATGTAACATATATATATTATTGTAATATTTTTTTGAATATTTTATGGCTATACTTTTGCATTAATTTTTCATTCTAATGTAAATAATCTATTATATACATATTATGAATTGTCTAGAAACATGAGATGAAGAGAAATGTAACTGAATTTGAAAATTTTCTTTCATTTTATCAAAATATTACATATATTCAATAATGCTATAATTTTATATAGTGCATTTTTAGTCAATAAAACAGACTATTCAAAATATTAATTTTAATAACTTCTTTCATTTATAATAAAAATTAAAATATAATTATGTGAATATACAAAGCATTAAGACAATAAAGTAATTATTTTTGGAATTTCTGATAGAATTATGAAAGAAAATTACAGGTTTGATTCTTAAATATTATACACAATGTAAATATGTATGTTAAGTCCACTATAACAGAATAAATACTATGATCAAATAGAAACACATTTTATTAGCAGTAGTTGTTAACATTGTTTTTCATCCTTTAATGCAATTTAATTTTTAGCTGATTCTTACATCAATAAGATACCTATTTCTAGACTTAATTAAATTTAACTTATTTCAGAAATAGGTCATATTTTATCATATTAAAGATTATTAATCATAAGCATTTATTTTTATAGCGTCTGTATATAATTGTAATTACATTCATATCGGCCTTTCAAGTCAATTGTGCAAACGTTTTGGTCAGAGGGTATTCATTTATTATTTAACACTCGCAAAGCGTTTGCACAATTGGCTTGAAAGGCCGATATGAATGTAATAAATTGATAAAGTAGTTGGCATTTTATTATATCTTTTATTTCATCACTTTTATTATATAATTTCTTGCAGTAATATAAACATTTTTATTTATATGGAGCAACAAGAATCTTGATTATTTAAAGCAGGGGTGGGGAAAGTTTTTTTGCCAAGAGCTATTTGAATATTTATAACATCATTCACGAGTCATACAAAATTATCAACTTAAAAATTAGCCTGCTAAATATGATCAAAAATTTAACTAATTTATCCCTAATTATTAAGGATATGCAACCTTTTTAATTGGCAGACCTATTTCAACTTTCATTTTTTAAACAAGGGACATAATTGTTTTGTGAATTAAAAATAAAATAACATTAATAATAATAATTTATCATCATTATCATTATTATTATTATGTTTTAAAGTAAACTTTATTGATCACGATCAGTGAGTTATAAAAGATACAATCAGAATAAATTGCAAGTGAAATATATAACTTAAATATAAACAAGTTACAGATTGATGTCATATATACAGAACAAAAGCTATAAAAGGTTATAGTTAAATAATAGGAGTTATATGTAAAAAAAAAACAAAAACAATGTTACATCATTAAAGTATGACAGATGTAGTTAGAAAAGAATTGCAAATTAATTTATATACATATACTTTATATCTAATTTTGTTTCATAGATTAATGTACAGGGGTACATATGTCATAAGGGTTTTGCATATTGATGTTCTCAGTGGATCAATTGTCCAAATGACTTATTTACATATATAATATCAATTAGTTCATTTCTAGATATAATATATGTTAAGTGAGAGTTTCTTGTTAATTAACAGCACTCATTCTCTTCCCAGTGTTGGCTAGGTGGTTATTCTTTTTACCAAATGTAATTACAACATTGACCTTTGTTTCAGAAGTGACTGTTGCTTCGTATAAATCTGGCTTGTGATTACTTTGTCTCTGTTTTGTATTTGGGTCAATTTATTATTAAATGTTGATGGATGACACCTGGTGTTATTGCCTATTAGGAAAGTGCACCTTATGCACAGAAATGAGTAAAGAACAAAAGTAGCAGCCCTGCTGCTTGGGGTTGATTTGCCTTGATATTCAGTGTTTATTTGTGCAACTGTGGTGTTGGGCCTCCTGTAGATGTCACACTTTTTTTTTTTACCTGGTCTAGTCCTAGGCACTGGTAGATCAGGTGGTTTAGAATCTCTTCTGCTCTATGGCAAAGTCCACAGAAGGGGTTTTTAGTTATGTACATTCTTCTATGATGAACGAAGATAGTTGGCATTGCAGAAAGATTCATTTTGAGTATAAAATCAAAAAAATTGGGTTCTAATGCCCATTTTTTATACTGCTTGATTAATTTCTTGTTTTTTATTCCTAGCATTAGGCCAGGTCATTAATATTAGTATCTTTATGCACAAGATTGTATAGGTCCCAGTATGAGTATTTGTGTGTATATTGTTCTGGTATATTTGCTGTTGTCTTGCATTGATATATAATAGATGAAATGCATGTTCCCTTTGAAGTTGATATATCAGTTGGGGTGACTTGAACTAGGTTTCTGAGTTTGGGGAATTGATTAAGGGTGGTAATAATTAATTTTCTCAGTTTTTGATATTAGGTAGTCCCAGTCCCTTTTTAATGACTGGCTGGTTATGTTTTGTTGCTGATATTTCCACTGTCTTCCTGGACCAAAGGAGTTTATTGCCTATGGTTTTGTTTTTGAGATAAATGCTTTGGAAAAAGTTATGATTGGCATATAATATTTTTTTTTTGTTGTAATGAATTGATTGATATGTTTTTGAAAGGGAGTCCACTATTCGCTTAGCTTCTTCTTTTAGCCATTTTGTATGTTACATCTCATAATCTGTAATTGCCATATGAAATGGAAATCCCAGGAATGAGGTTGGTTTTGATTGGTATATTGAAACGGGAACCTCCTAATCCCTTGCTGTTTCATCATCAATCTAGTAGCCCACTCGTCTGTGTTAGATTCGAATCTCATTTAAACTATAATATGTAAAATAAAACTACAATTTGCTGTCATGGCTGTCTGAATAGCATTATAATTAGATAGGTTTGATAGAATTATAGCGTATTATTATTAATATCGCGTTTATTTTAATAAAATACTTTTATTATGTTAAATAATGATATGGTTCAATTTATTAATAAATTTATTATTTTAATTCATATGTGGATATATAATCCAACCTATATGTGTAATGTATATAGGGGTGGCGTGATTTAAAACATTAAAATGTGTTGTTTATTTAAAAATGTTAAAAGGGTTTTCTTTCAAATGTGCCGATAAGTCTTCTTTAAAAAGTAAGATTCTTTTTTTTCTTACAATTAAAAGTTGGTTAGAAACATATTCTGTCGTAAACAAGTATTTAATTAGTGACCGCACCTACCTTTGGTCAAATTTAAAAATCATTTTAAAATCTGGCTAATTGAAATTGCATCAGATATAAACATTTAAGTTATTTTTGAATTAAAATTGTTTATGGCAAAATAGTTTTACAAAATAACCATAAAAGTTATAACTGAAATATTTTAATAACTTATCAAATATTTAAGATCATAACTACATGTTTTTAGAATTTAATTAAAACGGAATTAAGTCAAAGTTATAACACCTCAGAAACTTATCAGCATATTTGAAAGCAGATTGTATGTTAACAAAATTAATTAAAAAAATGTAATCATGAAGCAAAGACAAATTCCTAAAGGTGTTAAGCTGATAAGGAAAAGATATAAATGGGCCATATTTTGAGCGGGAAAGAACTGGCTGAGATATAATATGGAGAACTGACTGAGATCTATATACTGAGAGGAGACTCCATTTTGAAGCGCATTTTATATTAAAAAAAAATTAAATCTAGTTTTAAACTGAGATGTCCGGCTAGTTTGGCCATCTTAGCTGCCACTCCGTAAGGAGGCGACGGGTTCGTTTCCATCCGACACCGTTTATAACCAAGAATGCCGCTATACCATCTAACTGAAAAGAAGAAGAATGCCACTATAATATCTACCATCTAACTTAAAAAAAAAGAAGAATGCTGCTATAATATTTACAGACCACCCGTAAAAGAAGAGCATGCCACAAGCCACCCAGGAAACTCACCAAGCTCCAGCTCAAGCACCTAATAATACCGGTAAACCA
Source organism: Epiperipatus broadwayi (assembly GCA_028023455.1). Classification (NCBI taxonomy): domain Eukaryota; kingdom Metazoa; phylum Onychophora; class Udeonychophora; order Euonychophora; family Peripatidae; genus Epiperipatus; species Epiperipatus broadwayi. Next base: position 4,229,063 of record JAQFVV010012410.1, on the reverse strand, counting down.
TTTTAAACTGCAGAGCTCTGTATATTTTCTATTTTCTGTATAATTTCAAACTACCTTTTAAATTCTAGTTAGCTAACTAACCACTAAATATATATTTTTAATGTTAAAGTTTTTTTTTTTATTGTTTAAAATCTTTAAATGATCCACTTGCTTTTAAAATCTCCTTAAGAAATTAATTAATGTTTCTACTTTAAACTATCACTGCAGTCATGTCTCTAATTGTTTTTTTTATCACATAGTTTTAATATTTGCTATATTTATTTTATGATATGCTGACGCTTCAAAACAGCGAATACTAAATTTTAATATTTTAAAAAGAGATTAATTAAAACCTCTTCACTTAATTATTTATAATCTTATTTCTGTGCGGTGTTTCGAAACTCTCTTAAGAAAATAGTAACGACTCGCTCGTTATTATTTAATATTTTTTGATAATTGTTTAATTGTAAATTTTTGCAATGTGGCTTATTTTAGTGAGGTTTAAATTTTAAATACTAAAAAATAGACTAACCTTGATAAATATTTATAAATATATTTGCTATTTAAGTTATTTAGTAAACCCCATCAAATATACTTTTCCCTCCTTTTAAATACTTGTCAGTTGATCAATAACAAATTAGAATTAGCTGGAACAGCAAAGATTATCTGTAATAATTCCCATCTGTAGCATATATTTTATCATGCTACCTAAGAGTTGGCTTCTATTTGATTAAGCTAATAAGCTATTGTTCTTGCCTATAGAATATAAATTTTACAAATGCTTTGCTTGGCGGATGTGATTCATTCAATTTAATATTTTTCTCGTTTTGCTGCCATGTATATTTACGTAAATAAGATGTAGCCTCGGTTAAGCCAGCACATCTTCCTCTCATAGGGTAGAGCAGTCATGAAGGCTGAGTTTAAGGCCAGGTTAGCATGTAAGTCCCCCGCCTTTCTGAACTATTCGTTCCTTTTCATGCAGCTTAACGATCGGTTTTCAGGGTACCGGCGTTTGTCGCAGAAACCCTTGATCTACCAATCCATCCACAGAGCGACTTCATTATTGTATTGCTGGTACTATAGTGCATTACTACATCCAGAGCAGCCAACTCTACCTCCCTATTTTAGTTTCTTTCAGCAATTGTCTGAGATATTCTTAAAAGTCCGGTCAATCTAAGTTATTGCCGCCCTATTTAGGCCAAATAAATAAATATAAACAGACGAGAAACGTCTACCGTAAGTGTTGACCAAGGTTTAGTTTAATTATTAGTATTCAGCCACACATTAAGAGGAGTCTGCATATGTTACACTATAGACATGGCATAGTGATAAGCTATTTATTTAAATGCCTGCGTGCATTTATTATATGTAAATCTGTAAATAATTGTATACAAATTGTAAGATGAATAACTGCTGCGTTCATCTTATTTAAAATGTAAATTTATTGATTAATCTTACCAAAGAATCTGTCCAAACTCTTCAGCCATTAAATGCCTGTGTGCATTTTTACATGTGTAAAATTTGTAAGAAATAGTTTAGATCATACTTATTATTGAAGAAATTAAACTTTAGTAAATTAACCTGTCCACTCTCAGTTTCATTTTTCAATCCAATTCTCATCATTATTTTGTTATAGAATATGCATTATTAAAGGTCTCCATTAAGTTAGCTATTCGTTAGATACGATCAATTTGTAATTTAATTATGAGTCTCATTGTTTCTCCCTGACCTATGTCGGCCGCGAATAAAGGAGTATGCTACGTGTAATTTCAAGGTGGTCATTCGTAGGGTCTTGAGTCTTGGAGTACTGGCTCACAAGTTGAAGTGTGGTCAGACTTGAGATGTCACAGTCCTAGTCTGGTCAGCTTCGGTCTCTTTTGCTTGGATTTTGAATTCTGTTACGTGAATGTACAAACTTGACTGTTACATAGTATATTTTTTTCCCTTCGTTTGGACGCCCATCGTGTGGCTATTCGATATTCCCGCACCCTGCAATACCCTGTAGAGCATTTAATATGTACATATAATGTTTTTTCCCCTTCCATTTTAAATAATAATGAATAATATATATGTAGTATTTTTTCCCCGTGTTTGTACGCCCAAATAGTGGGGCCTGTAACTTATTTCCACCCCTGAGGAGATTAATGAGTGTAGAGATAAAATTCTTTGTTCAAAATTAATGATTTTAAATTAAATTCTCGTTGTCCAAAATAATGTCTATGTATAGATTTTTTTTTCATGCGTTTGGACACCTATCGGTTGGGACTTTGTTAATTATTCCCACACCCTGCAATACCCTGTATAGTATTTAAGTATATAGTGTTGTTTTTTTTCTTTTCTAAATAACACTAAAAGAAAAATATGTATAAGATTCTTTCTGGGTTTGTTTCTCTTGACCTATAGCAAAAAAAATATTTGTAATTCATGTAGAGTATTTTCTGGACATAATATAATAAAAAAAAGTAAATAAGTAAATAAATCAGAACACGTCAATCAATCAATTCCATGCACTGAATAGGTCAATATATATATATGTGTGTGCAAATGCATAGTAAAAAAAAAAAAAGTTTTTTATTAAATATTTTATAAATTTTGTGTAATCTTCCT